>PKMM01046243.1:990449-1054699 GCA_002933915.1 Eutrema heterophyllum | reverse complement strand
TAGAAAACTTCATTAAGATTACAAATTTTTATTTGAAATAAAAAAATAATTCACATAAAGAAAATAATGGTCATAATTTAAAATATTTATGATGATTTATAGGTGTAAATGATATGATATTTATGTTGATTATATAAAATATGATTATGCTTTATTCGCAAATTAAATATAAAATATAATTATGCGCACTGATTTAGAATCTAGTGGGGTTCATTAAAATAATGTTTTTTTTACCAAAGACTTCCGTCATTGAAATAATGTTTAGCCCATAAATTGTACTCTAAACTCTAAAGTCTAAAAGTTTGATCCACCGAAAACACTAATATTTTTCACTGACTTTTCTCCGCACGAAGTTACAGAGCTCGTAGCAAAATTTTGATGTCTTCCACAGCCATGAACGATGAAGAGCCACCAGTGAAGAAGAATAAGCTGCCAATAGAACCAACCTTGAATCTTTCACTTCCAGATGATTTGCTAGTGAGCATCTTAGCCCGTGTCTCGAGATTGTATTACCCAACTCTCTCCTTAGTCTCCAAGGGCTTCCGCTCGCTCCTTACGTTACCGGAGCTTTACCGGATACGGTCACTATTAGGTCGTACAGAGAATTGTCTCTATGTGTGCTTGCGGTTCTCTCTTACTGACCCTAAACCTCGCTGTTTCATGCTCTGTCGGAGACCTAGTCGAACCCTAACCAATGAAACTAGGAAGAAGAAGAAGAAGGAGAAGTCATGTGGGTATGTTTTGGCTACAATCCCAATTCCCCATTCTCCTCCTGCACACGGGTCGGGTCTTGTGGCGGTTGGTTCTAATATCTACAACATTGGCGGATCCATCTACGATTCTCCCTCATCTAGTGTCTCAATCCTAGACTGCTGGTCTCACACGTGGCTCGAAGCTCCAAGCATGCGGGTGGAGCGGGATCACCCATCAGCCAATTTCATTGATGGAAAGATATACGCAACAGGAGGTTGTAACTCTTTAAACTGGATGGAGGTTTTTGATCCAAAAACCAAAACTTGGGAGCCTGTGTTGAGCCCTGCAGGTAAGTTGAGAATAGATATCTTTCATGATCAAAAAACTAATAACGTAGTGGTTGACGGAAAGCAATACATTTTTGGGGATAAGGGTGAGGCTTACAACCCCAAGGATGGTAGATGGACTAGTTTCTACGAATCAGAGTTGGATTTGCGTGGGAGATGGTCTTCTTCTTGTGTGATAGAGAACGCGCTTTACTATTATTATTACTAAGAAGGGTTCAAATGGTATGACACTAAGGTAAGATCCTGGAGAACTTTGAAAGGTATGGAAAGACTGCCTAAGTTTGCTCGTCATGCCAATGTTAGGTTGGCGGATTATGGTGGAAAGATGGCACTTTTTTGGGATAAGTTTGTGGCTTCTGGTGGTGGTGTTGGCTATCAGATCTGGTGTGCGATGATTGCACTTGAAAGACGCAATAGTGAAGAGATTTGGGGGAAGGTCGAGTGGCATGATGCGGTGCTTCCACATCCAATCCCTTGGAAATATACATTTGAGTATGTCGTTGCTGTCACCGTTTGATGAATAGCATACGAGACAGACTTGAATGTGGTGAAATCTTAAGTGTGATTGTGGGTGTTATACAATTTCGTTGGATGATTGTCTTGCGTTTTGAGTTTGTGAAAAAGACATCATTTCACTTATAATGCTTTGATGATTGGCTTATTTTGTTTGAGTGTTCACGTACTTACTTTTTCTCTTCTTGTGAAACTAGGTTCTTCCAAATTTACAGTAGCCGCCGCTTCTGTATAATTTTGTTTTTCAAGAAAATTAAACCCTCAACCTTAAAGAGAAACTTCTAACTTTTTTTGTCCTGTGAGTTGCATTCTTCGCACTGGTTATAACTAGCCTTATACGGAAAAATACTAGCATTTTCAAGAGACTGATAATTTTTTCGCCTTGCTCTAAAACATTTTCGACAGGGCGTACCCACAAGTAGATTGGTAGGCAAAAATTAACCTCCAAGATATACTAAGGGGGTGAATGGTTAGAAAGTCTTAAACTTTTAATTGTTATAGAGAATTTTTTTTTTTTTAAAGTATTTTAATCTATATTTTATTCAACCAAAACTTAAGATTTTCCAGTCCAAAATAACTTTTAAGAAAATCTCACCACCAAATTCTTTATTCGTATTGTTAGTTAATTATATATGGCTTTAACATATTTTTGTAAAGTCATATTAATGAGTTTACAATCAAAATATTTACACTATAATAAAACAAAATAAAATATTACAAGCACATCTCAACCAATTCTCTAAGCAGTTATTGGCATTTGCTTCATTCTTCCTATTTCCGCTTTATTTATTTTTATTTTGGAATTTCAATTATTCTTTTCCTTAAGAAGTTCACCCAAACTTATCTATTTGGAAAAAGCTGGATATCATATATATGTCAAATAAAAATTAAATTTATAGTACAAATAAATTTATAGTAAAAATAAATATGTATTACACACATATAAATACAAAAAAATAAAAATAAATTTATAGTACAAATTTTCAATCAAACAATCCAAACAACACACATTACACATATTTTAAATAAATAAATTGGTAAAAGAAGAAAAATTACACAACAAATAAAAAATAGAACAAAGTCGTTTAGTTTCTTCAATTTATTTCCTAACTCCATATATGGCAGCAATATAGAGAAGCTGAGTTGCCGAAAGTATTATTAGAAATGCCTCCATTGTTCTCTGCCAAAGAAATTAAACTAAATTAAATATTTCTTGAGTGAGTTAAATTACTAAAACTATATTCTCTATACATTAATTGACAACCAAATTAAAAATACAACCTTTCTTTTGTAAGATTTTACATCTCATGCTACTCACTTATATATATATAGATAATAGATTTAGACATATTTTATATCAATGAATATAATCGAAGGACAATTTGTGATATATAATACTCACCAGACGAGCATTTCTCATTTCAAAATCAATTTGCTTGCACCCAAATCTGGACAAGAAAAATGAGATAAGTAAATTTTGTCATAATCTATAGAATGATATAAAAAATGGTTGAATATTAAATCACAAATGGTGTTTTGCTGTGTTACCCATGGCTAAAAGTGTGAGCGACCAAGCAATGGTAGCTGCAGAGTCCATGACTGTAGATGACTGACGCCAGCTATAACCGAGGCAGCTCCAGCAACTCCGGCAATCAAAGCGAACATCACAAAGAATCCGCTAGCCACATTTCCCATCGGAAAATATATTGGCGAGAAATGAGTCGGAAGACTAAAATCCGCACCTTGAGTTTTGTTAGCGGATTCATTGTAGATGATTAAGGAATTAGCATATTTTGCTAATTGATTGTAAATAGAAGTAGTTTAGGAAAGTAGCTAATTCTCTGATAATTGTAATATATACGCTTGTATTATGTTTGACAATAAACACATAGAAAATTTCAAAACTTGAACCCTGTTTTACATGGTATGAAAGACGATATAAACAGATCCGAAAATAATGATGGTTGAATCGAAAGCAACATATGATGTTGTGGGAAAGATGAAGAACGTGGTACAGATGTGCCAATTGGCTGCGAATGAAAACTCTGGAGCCTTGATTGGACAGGGGCAGTTCAATAAAGAAAACTTTGAAGAATGGACTCAATAAATAAATAAAGATTGGACAGCGCTGCGAGTCTTGTGGGAGAAGATGACCAATTATGAGAAGAAATTGGTGTGCAAGTGCGGAGGTTGTTCGTGCAATCTCAACGCAAAACTCGAAAAGAAGAAGGAAGAAGAACGGATTCGTCAATTTCTTTTTGGTTCAGATGATGCGGTGCTTGGAGGGGTTCGTACATCTATCACAAGTACGGATCCGTTGTCTGACGTGAATCAAGAATCACAGGTGGTGTGTGTAACACAACAAGTCTCGTGTGTTACACAAATTGGCAATAACGACAACCGAGGAACTTTTAAGGGACATGAAATGGTACGCGTAAACGCTGCAGTTGCTCACAGTGGCAAAGAAACAAGTGCAGAAGCATAAAAGAATGGATACACGAGTCTTAGCAACGAGGAGTGGAGCACTTAATTTGATCAAGTTGCTAGACAGAAAACATGGGACAGAAACGTTTATTGACGGTAAGAAGTTGTCTCTTGAATGGGTACTTGATATAGGAGCGTCAAATCATATGACGAGATTTGGGGATATCCTTGCTGATCGGAAATATATGTTGCCATGTTCTATTGGTCTACCGAATGGAGAGCATGGTTTGTCGAGAGAAAAAGGGACAATGATTTTGATGCAGATTTTAAGCTGAAGAATGTGTTGTTTGTGCCAGGATTACAATGCAATTTGATATTTGTGTCTCAGCTCATCACAGATCTAGATGTGGTGATGCAGGTTGCTAGCAAAGGTTGTGTGCATCAAGATCGTACAACAAGAAGTCTGAGTGGAGCAGGTGAGCTCATAGATGGGTTGTACTTCTTTCGCCGCTTGACAACCTTTCGAGCCTTCCATTTGAATAAACATGGAGCTGAGGATATTTGGCATCAAAGGCTTGGGCATCTGTTTGATGGAGTTTTAGATTTGCTTCCTGTTGTTGGTAGTCGAAGTAAGGATGTTTCAGTTTGTGAGATCTGTGTCAAAGCCAAACATTGCCGTGACGCATTTCAATCAAGTGAGAATAAAAGCAATGAAGCATTTGATATGATACATTGTGACTTGTGGGGACCGTATCGCAGTCCTAGCCTGTGCAACTCATTTTACTTTCTGACGATTGTTGATGACTATTCGAGAGGAGTGTGTGTGTTTTTACTTCATGACAAGGCATAAGTGAGGCAGACATTGAGAAATTTTATTGTGTTGGTCCTTAGACAGTTCATGAAGAATTTGAAAATTGTCTGGAGTGATAATGGGACAGAATTCACTTGTCTTACATCTGAATTCAGAGAAAAGGGAATTATCCGCAAACTTCATGTGTTGGTACGCCCCAACAGAATGGAAGAGTTGAGCGGAAACACCGTCACATCTTAAACGTGGCACGAACAATTTTGTTTCACTCTTCTCTTCCGGTCAAGTTTTGGGGTGAGTGTATTTTGACGGCAGCTTATCTGATTAATCGAACTCCTTCACGAGTTTTGAAGGGAAAGACTCCCAATGAGTTGATTTATGGAGCTCCACCGAGTTATGAAAATATGCGAGTCTTTGGGTGCTTGGCATTTGCACATAATCAAAGAAGAGGCGGAGATAAATTTGAATCTAGAATCATAAGATGCATGTTTATTGGATATCCTTTTGATAAAAAAAGGCTGGAGCACGTATGATTTGGATACAAGGGAGGTTTTTGTTTCACGGCACGTTGTGTTCGTTGAAAACACGTTTCCCATGAATTCTGATAATTGCAGAAAATCGCAAGAGATGGGATTGAGTGATGCATCTGATTTTGGTGCATAAATCGAAGATGACCTAGCTGTAGAGGTAGACGTGAGGATTCAATAGATAGGAGATGCAAGCTCAGGAATAGAGAGAAGGGAACATAGTCCTAAGACAGAACAAATAGAAGAGAGCTTGTGTGTTACACAGACTGCTTCTGTGCAACCGGATTTTGCAGACTTGGATACACAGAATGTCCTTGATTAAGTGACAGTCCCACTTTTAGTTGATCATTTGGGTCAACCTGACGGAGAAGGAAATGTGGCAGTGAACCACAATGAGAATCTTGACGCACCACTGGTTGAAGAATTGGGTCGTGGTAAACGAGTAAAGTTTGCGCCAGTCAGACTGCAAGACTATGCACTACAGGTTGTGTATGACACAGAAAACATTGTGTGTGACACAATAAACTTGACAAGAGGAAGCAATTCTGGAGAAATTGATCTTTTTCACCCAGTTTCAAAATATATAGATTGCAGTAAATTTTCTCCTAAGTATAGAGCGTTTCTTGCAGTTATCATTGCTGGAACAGAACCAACCTTGTTTCGTGATACAGTGGCGAGTAAGGAGTGGCGAGAAGCTATGCAAAAGGAGATAGATGCACTTGAGAAGAATAAAACTTGGACTATGATGACGCTGCCTCGAGGAAAGAAAGCTATCGGATGTAAGTGGATTTATAAACTTAAATATCGAGCTGATGGAACCTTGGAGAGACACAAAGCTCGTCTAGTAGTGTTGGGAAATAACCAAGAAGAAGGGGTTGACTACAAGGAGACATTCAATCCGGTTGTGAAGATGAAGACT
This sequence comes from Eutrema heterophyllum, assembly GCA_002933915.1. Classification (NCBI taxonomy): domain Eukaryota; kingdom Viridiplantae; phylum Streptophyta; class Magnoliopsida; order Brassicales; family Brassicaceae; genus Eutrema; species Eutrema heterophyllum. Next base: position 1,048,468 of record PKMM01046243.1, on the reverse strand, counting down.
GTTAGAACGTTTCTCGAAGTTGCTGCAGTAAGAAAATGGGAATTGCACAAAATGGATGTGCATAATGCGTTCCTACATGGAGATTTGAAGAGGAAGTGTACATGAAACTTCCCCTGGGTTTCGTAATGGAGAAGACAGAAACTCAGTTTGTCTTTTGAAAAAGTCATTGTACGGGTTGAAACAAGCTCCAAGATGTTAATTTGCAAAGTTGAAAGGAGCTATTTCAAGGTATGGTTTCAAGGAATTGTACTCTGATTATTCGTTGTCCTCTTTGCGCCAGGGATGGTCCGAAATCTATGTTTTGGTGTATGTGGATGATCTTATTATTGGAGGAATTGGAAAATTTAAGAAGTATTTGGGTGAATGCTTCCATATGAAAGATCTGGGATCGCTGAAGTATTTCTTGGGAATTGAAGTGGCAAGAAATAACACAGGTATTTTCCTGTGTCAGCGAAAATACACACTTTATATCATAAATGAAGTGGGACTACTTGGAGTAAAACCGACTGCTTTTCCCATCAAATAACATCACAAATTGGGACTCTCGGATGGACTACTTCTAGAGCATCCAGAGAGGTATAGGTGATTGGTGGGTAGGCTGATTTACCTTCTAGCGTCTCGTTCTGATTTGACATACGTTGTGCACGTGCTATCACAGTTCATGCAGAGTCCTAGAACTGATCACTGGGAAAGTGCTATACGAGTTGTGCGCTATTTGAAAGGTACTCCTGGACAAGGTATACTCTTGCGCGCTGATGGTGACTTAAAATTACATGGATGGTGTGATTCAGATTGGGCAGGATGCCCGTTGACAAGGCGATCGATGAGTGGATGGTTAATCACTCTTGGCTCATCTCCGATTTCTTGGAAGACTAAGAAACAGAAAGTACACTACACGAATACATGCCTTTTACAACGGACAAAATCGATGTAAAACATGCTTTGGGACGGATTAGCGACGATTGCCAAATCGTCGTAAAAAGATCGTCGTTACTCGAGAATTGTCGTAAAATCGTCGGAAACACTGGGACAAATACAAATCGTCGTAAATTTGATGTAACTTTACATCGACATTACGACGAAAATGGCCTCATTGATATATCATTGTAAAGTAGTCGCAACATTACATCGATTTTACATCGGTTTATCGAATTTTTGTATCGGCAATCCGTCGTAAAATATTCGTAATATATAGATGTAAATTCGTTGGTAAAGCGATGTAAAAATAAATCGATGTAAATTCGTCGTAAATTTTAGATCGATGTAAAATCGTCGTAAATTTTTAGTTGATGTAAAATCGATGTATATATTATATATATAATATATAATATTTATTATATTAATAATTAAAATTATAAATAAATAATTAATAAAATTATAATTATAAATTAAAATTTTATAAATAAATTCAAAATACAAAATAAAATTCAACATACTAATCAATTAGGTTAGCATCGAAGGCACCATAAAGCTCCTCGTCCGTTCTCTGCTTCAAATTCGCTCGCCGTTATACGAGCAGATCCCTCGTGCCTGATGTCGATGCTTGACGCTGCCTCATTGCGGACGCCAAAGCGGGGTTATCCACGACAAGAAGTTCGAAGAGAGAGTCATATCCTTGGATTGTCTTATCGTATCCTTGGATCTTCGAAAACCAATTCCCCCGTCTGATTTACTTCGACACAATTTTTTTCATGCTAACCAATGCATTCCTTTTTGTTGTCCATTTAAACTCCACCATAACCGTGCCGCCGCACTTGTTAATTTTATGGTTATAGATTTTGGTAACCTAAAACACGACATAACGTAAGTTGGCATTGCTGATGCACTGATTTGATTAAAATCTCATTACCTCCTTTAGATAATAACCTTGACGTCCATCCATAAACTTGGTCCTGTTGTCTCTCTGCGACAAAATTAAAAATCTTACTTTTTGCTCCTCCGAGACTTTCCGGAAGGCCTAGATATGATCCCATGCCTCCAATGGTAGATATTCCTAGCATTTGCTTGACCTCATTTTGTACCGTATCATTTACCGAGTGTCCAAATTGTAAAGAAGACTTAGCATAATTGATTTGTTGCCCAGACACTGACTCGTACTGTTGAAGTATGTGTAGGATGGTCTGACATTCATCTTTGGTTGCCTTGCAGAAAAATAGACTGTCATCAGCAAAAAGTAGATGTGACACTGCTGGGCTTGCTCTCGCAACCTTTAAACCGGTGAGTAACTTCTCTCCTTCCGCCTTATGTATGTTTGCTATTAGTACCTCCGTGCAAAGTATGAAAAGATAAGGTGATAAGGGGTCGCCTTGACGAAGCCCTCTCTTCGGAATTACTCGTCCTTTGGGTTGACCATTTATGAGGACCTTGTATTATACTGATTTAATACACCACATCATCCATGTAATCCATTTCTCTGTAAAACCAAACTTTCTCAAAAGATGTTCAATAAAAGACCATTCTACCCGATCATACGCTTTACTCATATCCGTTTTTATTGCCATAAATTTTCCTTTGCATGACTTATTGGTTCGTAATCCATGAAACATCTCTTGAGCAATCAGAATATTATCTGAAATTAATCGGCCTGACACAAAAGCTGATCGAGTCTCTGAGATTAGGTTTGGTAGCAATCGCTTTAACCTTTGGCATAAAACCTTTGAAATGATATTACATCCCACATCACAGAGGCTTATAGGCCATAATTCTATCATCCGACTGGGTCTCTATATCTTAGGGATTATACAGATATTTGTCATATTCAACCGTTGATCAAAGACCCCCGTCTAAAGGAAGCCGTTAACCAATCCTACAATATCCGCCTTTATTATTTGTCAAGATTGTTGAAAAAATAAAGCTGTCATTCCGTCAGGTCCCGAAGCTTTTTCCGGTTGCATCATAAAAAGTGCCGTACGTATTTCCTCTTCGGTAGCCATTGCCGTAAGTATCTCATTATTCTGTTCTGAAACTAGTGACGAGATTTCACTCAGCGCATCCTCAAATTCTGTCGGAGAGGTAGAGGAAAATAACTCATCAAAATAACTTACCGCCACTTGTTCAACCTCCTTTTCGGATGAGACCCATCTTCCCAAGGCATTATGCAAACCAACTATCCGGTTTCTCGCCCTTCTTTGGTTTACTTGTGCATGGTAAGAGTTTGAATTTTTATCCCCCACCGTTAACCATAGAGTGCAACTTTTCTGTTGCCAGAAAAACTCCTCGTCTCGATATGCTTCTTTTAATTTTCTTGTAATATCCATCAATTCCTCCTGAGTCCTAGTATCATTATTTTGGGCCTCTTCCAATGCCCGTTGTAACTCATTTATCTTCTTCTTACCGAATGGTAAGTTATTTTTCCGCCACTTGCAAATTTTCCGTCGACAACTACTGATTTTTTCTACAAAAGATGAACCGTTTCCACCTGGATTGATCTCCCATCCCTTTGAATTGAATCCATTAAACCATCTCGACCAATCCACCGTTTGTCAAACCAAAAATTGTGCTTGTTTCCGGGGAAGTTTATCCTCTATTATAGCAACAATTGGCCTATGATCCGACCCAATCATTGCCAAATATTTAACATAAGAGAATGAAAAAATGTCATGCTAATCTTCATTAGCTAAGGCCCGATCTAATCGACATCGTACGATCTTCGAATTCCGTCGTCCCCTCCAAGACATGGTGTTTCCTAAGCACGGAAACTAAAAAAACCGCAATTTCGTATCATGAGATTTAAAGACACAAAAGTTGATGCGTGTCGTAAATTTCCTCCCTGCTTCTCATTATTACCAGTTATTTCATTTAAATCACCAATTATAAACCACATGTCCAAACGGGATAAACTAGTCCGAGTTAATCGTTCCCAATCTCGCAATTTTGGTACCGGGTCACCATAAATAAAGGATAAAGAGACTTTTTTTCCTTGAATAACCGCTTCAATATTAATTATTCGATTACTTGAAACTAATACATTAACATTAAAAGAATTGTCATAAAATAAGGCGAGTCTACCACTCGCACCGCACTGTTCAACCGTGTTCAATTTATTATAACCAAAATGAAATTGAAATTTTTGCATAAAAGAAAAATCCTGCTTGGTTTCTGAAAGTAACAAGAGCTCTGGTGTATGTTTCTTGCAAACCTTCCGAAGGTAGCTTATTGTCCAACGACTTCCAAGACCCTGACAATTCCAACTAAGAATCCGCATTATTCTAGGATTTGAGATTTCGAACCATTTTTCGGGTTTGATGTACCCTTTGTCTCCCCCGTGTATAACCGTCCCCTATATGAACCGTATTCATGACGTTGCTTTTTTCCGAGGAGAGGTTATGCCTTGTACCAGCCTTTTCTTCAAAAAACCACCTATAAATGTTTGGTTTGTTTTGAAAAGCCTCTTTCTTACCCCAGATTTACTTGCTCCATCATCATTCACCTTCTCTGCCTCAGTCAGCTCATCTTTCCCATACCAATAGATTCCACCTGGTTCTGATCAATGATTCTTTCCCTCATCAACCTTGATCTCTTCCTCCATAGTTCCCTCAATTCGCCTTCCTACTTTACCAATTCACCTTCCTCTTTTACCAATTCACCTTTTATCTCAACCTGAGATGTTTTCATTTCGTCTTGGTGAAACTCTACCATCTACGAAACCTCTGGTATACCAGCATCACCAGAAAACATCATGTCCATATCAATCCATTCTAAGTGACTCAAGTCTCCACTACACCCTCCGTTATCCTCCTGAATAATCTGCCCAGTTTGCATCTTATTACCGAGAGGTGAACCCAAACTAGACGTACTTTTATACTTCCCTTCAATCGCTGCCGATTTGTCAAATTGCACCTGTTGTGCAAGATGTTTATGTTAGACCGTATCCACCATCCTCCCCTCAGCATCCAATAATCCATGTTCCCCATCTAAATGCTTCAACTTGTCTACACCAGAAATAGACGCAAAGTACCGTTTTTGAAAGTCTTTTGGAGGAAGGTAACCTGATTGTCTACATAATCTTGTTGATCCTTCCCCATATTTACGATCTCCTCGCTCAATGTTTAGCCGATAATCATTCTCCCCTGACATATTTACTTTTCCCTTATTCTGATCACTATGGGAGTGAGCAAAAAACCCCCTGTTAGCCATCTCTTTGTTGCTGTGAAGCCCGTGCACCATTGCAGTTTTGTAACTGACCGCCCCTAAGCCTTTTCTTAGCTAATCAGAACATTGCTTCTCGCCCTTATGCTCAGCCGTATCTCCTCGAGAGGGACACCTTTGCTGATCATGACACAGATTGAAGCAAATGTTGCAATACCCAAAGAGCCGTTCATACCGCAAAGTTACCTCATTTTCCACACCACCTTGGAACTCCACTATAGTTTCGAAACACAAAGTTTTGAAACCGTCAACCACCACTTGAACTTTCCCTTCATCGAGATTCACTGCCTTCACATCTCCTAGAGCTTCCCCAATACACCGAAAAGTCAGGTCAGCATAGAAGTGAAGCGGTACTCCAATCACACGAACCCAAAACATGATTGCGGACGAGTAATTCACATCTACGACAAGTTCCCAACGAACCAGAGATAGCATCCAATAGTCGAAATGGAAAGGTTACATTTTCATGACTTCCAAGATATCTCCATCCTTATCAAAATCGAACTGGAATCTCCCTAGACCCAAATCCGCCCCTACAACCCTCTCTTCAACTTTCCAGATCCATGGCAGCATATACAATAGCATTTTTATGTCTTGCAAAGTCGGATTCATGCACCTTCCAATCAGGGTCACCGAATAACCTTCAATCAGCTTCGAGTTATCGAAGTGGGAACCGTAATCTTCAGACGTTTCAAGGACATCTGATGTGCTCATGTTTTAACCCTAGTTGTCTGCAAGTGCACAGCTGTGCGTTGTAGTACTTAGGGGTCGATCCACTGAAGACCAAGTATTTGCACTACGAATTTAATTGAGATGAGAATTGAGCTAAGATGAAAAATATGGATGTTTGTTTGGGAATTGTGAATAGTGACGAAAATAACAACTAATAAACTTAAAGACGAGTAAATAACAAGAACAAATCAATACGAGAAAGCGTTGGGTATTAAGGAATTCGCCGGGTATCATGGATTAGCTAACAAGATAATCAAACATAGAATTTTGATAGATATGTTCTAGAACTCGAACCAAGACTAACCTACTCCCGTAGTATTAATCACGAAATCCAGCCACCTAGATTATTAAACTCCCGTTCATTCTCTAAGTGTCTAAATAACCTAGTTCGATAAGTTCATAAAATGCTTTAGATCAACTCTCGATGTCTAAAGATATCTGCTCATCTAAATAAGTTTAGGCAATTCAACAACACTTTAGATGAGTAAATCAACCTAATCGCAGTAGCTAGGTCGTCAATCAAGCTACAAGCACGAAATACAAGTTTAGACGAAGAACTCTAAAGATAAACCCTAATCTAGCAACCTAGTAATCAATCCATGAATCCCCTTTGAAAAATCCCTTTAAACCCAACTGGGAAACTGCTCAACCATAGCGTAACAAAACATCCTAAAAGTATTAAAGGATGGCATAAATAAAGATATAAAATAGCAAAGAATGAAGAACACAGATGAAGACGGAGATCAAATGATGATCTCCCCGCGCCTCCTCCTCTTTCTTCGTGACAGCTCTCTCTCTCCTTGCTGATCAAAAGTCGAGCTCTCCCTTTAAAACGACCTAAAACGAGTATATATAGCCTTCTAACTCGTCGGGAACGTTTAGGGTTTCAATAACAAGTGACAAGATTGACTTGGGCTTGAAACGAGCCTCTCGGGGTGAAAAATAAGGCTGGCCGCGGTTGTGAGTGTTCTGCACGTGGCGGATTTCTTCCTGGCCGCGGGTAGAGCATGTTTCTGCATCAGCTCTGCTTCAAGGCAGCATCATCTCTCTTCAGTGCATCGGTGATATCCGGAGATCTAACCGTTGGAATGTCTCCAAACCAATTGCATGTGAAATCTGGTTGTCTCAAATTTCTTGTGTCACAATTTGGGGATGATCGGACGGTGAGAGGGTCTCCATTGTTTGCAAAACTTCTGACGGTCCAAGTTTATCTAAAAACGTACTTTTGCTGCAAAATGCACTATTTTATCCCAAATTACTTGAAATGTCTTTTAAACTCTAAAACATGGAAATCACTTAAAAACCATTCAAAACGGAGTTAAAACACATGCAAAAGATATTTGAATGATCCATAAAAATGGCCAAAAACCGATGTTATCAACTCCCCCAGACATAGATCTTTGTTTGTCCTTAAACAAAACAGAAATCAAAGTTTGGAAAGAATCTTAAAAACGCAGGGACTAACAATATCTCAGTGACCGTTTTTCTAAACCATAACCAACGTGATGCACCTATTTGGACTCAGTCTAGAAAATTCTCACCAAAGTACTACAACACTAGTCCACGGTATCCGTCATGCGAAAATCGAACCACTTAGACCCTAAGTTCCAGTCAACTAGCTCTTAACATTCATTAAAATTTTGCGTGATTCTCATCAAAAGCTCAAATCAAGACAATCGATGCTAGGTATTAAAGGCTTTTTAAGGTGAGGCTAAAGGTGTTTCAGGTTACCGAAACAACAAGAGATGATAGATCTATTGAAATCCACAGTTTCCAGTCACTTCCTACTTGCATAAGTGTTGTTGCGAATTCCTCCTTTTTTGAAACTTTTCTCTCTTTGACAGAACTTTTCTGCCATTCTCCCAGACTTAGATTTTTCTCCGGGTAATGGTTCGAATGGCGTTTTATGATATGCTCAAATTAATACCCTAAAAAGTACTAAAGCAGTGTTGTAGTATACGTAGGGGTCGAACAGAAGAACTCCAGAATTCACGCAATAGATTATGTAGATTCGAATTAAGCTAAACCAACAGATGTAAATGAAAGCAATGCGTAAATTAAATGTGTTGTAAGTCAATTGGAAGGAAGATAGGCTCAGGGTATTTCTTAGGAATTCAATGAATGTAGATAAACTAACTAATAGGATTCAGATTTATCGCGGTTCTTGAACTCAAATCACTAAAGTATAGCTAACCAACTCTCGTTGCGAAAACTATCTAAGTCTAAATCCTAGAATTCCAAATCTCTTTGCGAATCCTAAAGTCTAAACCAGCTTTTAGTTCAGGTTTGATTTGTTCACAAAACAACTAAACCAAATCTCTTTGCGAATAGCTATTTTGCTAACCCTAAATTCTATCAGGTAATTAATCGCACTCTCGTGCCTAACCAATTATCCTAAGATCTAAGTTCTAGGTGATCAGTCTAGAATTAGCTTTGAGAACAACCTAGGGCGAAGAACTAATTCAAATGGTGAATCCTAATTATTCAATTAACATAACATTCAGAGAAAACCCTTATGAGAACCCTGAACCTAACAAGAGAACTACTCAGACATGATAAGTGAGGCAATAAACATGGCTAAAATAATACTCAAATAAATAATAAAAAGGAGAGTAACAAGAGGGTTCGAAATCTTCTCTCGGACGAACAAAGTCTCAGACTTGTCTCCCTCAGAAAGCTCTCTCACAAAACTCAGAATCAAATCAAGTGTAGCCAACAAAAGTGGCTCAAAAACCTAATTAATAACCTAAAACACATTTTGGGGCTTATTGCAATTATTAAAGTTTTCTGGGCAATTTTGCAAATCTTCAACTCTTCATAAAAGTCGCGACTTGTGTCTTGCTGCAGTGAGTATCGACCGATACTAGGCAGTATCGATCGATACTGAGACTCTAAATCGGGTACTCAGCTACACGAGCTTCTGTTTTGCTCCAAAATGCTCCAAAAAGCTCAAATATATCCAATTATGCTCCAAACGTGCTAAAACCTGTAAAAGATTCTAAAACACTACAAAATAGTAGAAAGACTCTATAAAACGGACCTATATCATGGCTTAAAAGGGGTAAAAACCATGATATATCAACTCCCCCAGACTTAGCCTTTGCTTGCCCTCAAGCAAATAGAAGATTAAACCAGAGAAAGAAGTTTGAAAACACGGAAACTCACCTGTTCTTGAAACACTGCAATGACCCTTTTCCCAAGCATCCAAATGTTACCTAACCAGTTCTAAGACTAACCACCATGTACTTCTCCTTAGGCATTCGTAGCTTCCCCAGACTACACACATTATTTCGCAGCATCGTTCAATTAAACCCCTCATCGCCAGTTTCATCGCTGTGATTAATACCAAGAACCTTCTAGATTCTTTCCCATACAATATCATGACAAGGAACCACCCAATTTCACACTTTTTGTATCACTTTCTCTCCCCCAGACTGATTTCTTATCATATTTTCTTCTTTTCTCTTTTTTTTTTTTTTTTTTTTTTTGACTGTTTTTTTTTATTCGCACATACACATCAAGGTATGAGACGCGAGTATTGATGGTGTTTGCCACCGAATCCCCGGTTCTTCCCTCTCAATGTATCAAAGGGTGTAGGCGAATAATGGCATCATAGGAAAATCCTAGCCTCGCTTCCAACCTTTGTGTGATCATTCCTCACCAAGTAGAATAATGGGATCGCTGGAAACATTCCTAGCCCTCTACTTAAGAGAAAATCATTTCATCTTTTATGCTCTTATTTATTAACTTATAATAGGGGAGAGAGATACTATCATTTTTAAACACATGGATTCCTTTGTCAGATATGAATGAGGAATCAAGCTCTATGAATACTAACCACATCGATGAAGTGCAAAAATTTGGCTTAGACTTTAAAAGAACTCTGCTGGAAACATGTGTGTCTTCAAGTTAACTGATCAGCCTTTGGATTTTTCAATAGTCGATATGTAGCTGATTCTGTAACAGTGGACACTCAGAAGCAAAGTCAAAACAATATATTCAAGAACAAGATCATTATCTCCAACAGGTTTTGACTCAATAAAACAAATTTGACACAAAAACGACTGACTCTAAGAAAAACAAACACAATGTCAGCGACTATGTCCCCCATACTTAAATAACACTGTCCCCAGTGTTATCAAGCCTGAGTTTGGTGAAAGAAATCAAATGAACTTAGTGGATTGTGAAAATCGAAGAGGTTACCCGAGATGGTGATGAGTGTCGACCGACACTGCACTGGTATCGATCGATACCAGTGGTTGGTCGACAGAATTCCTCTTGACAGCGAAAATTGTGCCAAAAAATTGTGTCAAACGATCCAAATGTGTTATGGTTAGCACTGTTAGATCACTCAAACACAAGTTAAAAGCAACAAAAGATCATAAAAGCATATGTTCCACAAAGTATTAAATGATAAAATGCTGACATAAGGACTCAAAATAACAAAAATCCAAACGAAAAGAAACAGAAAAGGGAAAAGAAAAACAAACGTGAAACCATATAAACAGAGGGCTAATCCTCCTCAGTGGCGTCAGAGTCATCGCCAGCAGTGCCAGATGGGCCAGCCTGATGTGGTGAGCGTGGTGAAATGGGACGCTGAGACGCCATGCAGCTGCATCGAGACATAGCACTCCAAATGTTCTGAAGACTCTCGACAACGTAGAGCTGGAACGGGTCCATCTCCATCGCAGGTGGCGTAGGAAGAGTAGGTGTAGGAACAGGTGCGTGTCGCGCGCGTGGTTGACCCCTAGCAGGGCCAGATGCAGGCGGACAGGCTCTAGTAGCGGAGCCTCAACGTCGAGTGACCGGTGCAGGCTCCATATCAGCAGTGTCAGGCGCGAAGAGTAGCTGAGCAGGATCACCGCCAATGTCTGTCAGATCTGTGTTGGGGAGCTGAACCAGATAGTCCCCAACAGAAGTGCTGAAAACCCAACGCCTATCAGGCTTCAGCCAGCGCATGTGCTCCAGGTGCGCCAAGTCCATAAGCTCTCGGGATGTGAAGATCGAGCAACTGGCGGTGCTGATCCCAAGGTGCATAAAAATGGGAGTGAGGAGACTGCCCACCGTCTCAGTCTTATGGCGACCTGCAATCCTAGAAGACTTGCCGCGACCGGTAAAAGGTTTCACCTTCAGCGACTCCAAGTGGTGCGCAAAAACATCACCTAAGTTGACCGCAAGGTCCATCTCAGGCCACGCGTACGCCTCATCATCAATGATGTCCCCGATCCCAATGGACAACACAATCAGCTCAGTTACCCTTATCTGGTTAGGCTCAATCTTGCACAACAAGGTGTTGCTCAAGATCCTAACAAGACAGCGCAGGACATGATGGCGCACATCCATCTGTGTGGTGGTCTTGCTATTGTAGACCCAGTGCCCGAAATGAGACCAGAATGCCTCAATATCCAAGAACTTGCGTGGAAGCTCACACCTCGAGAAATCTCCTGAAAAGAAATCCTGTAGCGCACAACGCGAATCAGAAACGTCAACACACCCTGCTGTGTAGTCACTGGAGGCTCACCAGTGTAGTAGATGCGGACAGACGCGAGGAACTGGCGGACCAAGTCGGGTATAAGTCATATTGCCGCGTAGGCATCGTCTCCAGTCCGATCTTCTGGATCAAACCATCAAGCTCTCTGTCGAAACCCAGATGTCTCATAGTGTGCGTGTCCACAAATCGAGTGGGGCGCACATCAACCTCCTGTCAAGCGTTGTAGAAGATGGAGTCATAATCATCCCACTCCTCTGAAATAGGCATGTGCGTGCAAGCCCGGCTCTCTGTAATCTCCTTATCGGAGCCCTCGTAATCATCTCTCAAGCGTATCCTGGCCTTCTCACTGATCTTAGGCCAATGAGGCATACATGCTGCGCCAGGAGCGACTGGGGAGGCAGGACGAGGTGGAGGTGGTGCAGGGATGTCGCGGAGGGAAGTGTAGGGGAGAGTAATATCCTCCTGCGCACCGTTGATCCGCACCAAGTAACGGTCGTTGGTGAGGCAAGCCTTTACGACCCCTCTGTGCCAAGTTAAACCATCGAAGATCTTGACATGTGCGCCTAGACAATACTCCTTCGGACGATCGCAGCCAGGTGGGTTAGAGCTCGAGGCATCATCGGTACGTGGCTTCTTGCGAGGCGCCATATGCATCATCAACAAACACAAAACACAACATAAATCCAACATCTTTCTCAAACACAGCAATCTCGGCCAAGTGAAAGTGTGAGCATCGACCGATACTAAGATAGTATCGATCGATACTCAGACATGTATCGAACAGTCACGAAGAACACACTAATCCGAAAATTCAAAAATTGCAAACCAAGGGTAATGAAGCGTAAGGCAAGGTTCGATTAGGCCTAGAACACACTAATCAAGTGATAATCATCCAACAAAACTAGTTCTAAGAGCCTAAAAGTCGAAATCTAAACTTGGTGCATGGATTGAAAAGGTGAAAATTCGTGTTACATACCTAGTAGATCGTGAGAATGAATGAGAGAATGATATATAGCATAAAAAACCGAACAGAATAGACACAAAAATCACTCAAAAGCGTTGAGAAACAAAGATTTGGAGATTTTTGGTGAAAAAGAGCGTGTGTCGGTCGATGGGGATTGTGAGGCAAAAGGGAAAAACCCGTAGGGTTTATAAGGAAACTTACCTGGGCGGCGGGTATCGACCGATACTAGATAGTGTCGTATGGAGGGTGTCGATCGACACTGGGAGGTGTCGATCGATACAGCTCGTCCGAATCTGTTTCACGTGACACAACGAAACACAAAACTAAAAATAAAAAGAAAGGAAAAAGATATGTACAGACTCACCAGTGGGTTGCCTCCTACCAAGCACTTGTTTAACGTCATTAGCTTGACTGTACTAGCAGCAGGTGCATCATCCAGAGGCATCATGTGTCCGTCTGGAATCTCAGTTCTCCGTATGTAGTGTTTCACCCTTTGTCTATTGACAGTGAACTCCTCGCCGGAGGGATTACGCAGGACAAGTGCACCATGTGGTTTAACCTCCTTGACAGTGAAGGGATCTGACCAACGAGAACGCAATTTACCAGGAAACAAATGCAAACGAGAGTTATACAGAAGTACCTGATCATTGGGTTCGAAAATTCGGTCGAGGATTTTCCTGTCGTGGTACGCCTTAGTCCTCTCCTTGTACAGCCTCGAGTTCTCATAGGCTTGATGCCTAATCTCATCCAGCTCGTTCAGCTGGATCAATCGCTTCTCAGCAGCAGGCTTGATGTCAAAATTCAGCAACTTACTAGCCCATGCCGCCTTATGCTCGATCTCCACAGGAATGTGACATGCTTTCCCATACAGCAAATGAAAAGGTGTAGTGCCCAATGGTGTCTTATAAGCAGTCTTGTAAGCCCACAGAGCATCGCCCAGCGTCGTAGACCAATCCTTCTTAGAAGTTCCCACTATCTTCTCTAGAATCTCCTTGATTTGCCTGTTGGAGACCTCGACTTGCCCACTGGTCTGGGGGTGATAAGGAGTAGCCACACGATGATTCACACCGTGCTTCCTCAGTAACTTCTCAAAAACCCTGTTGATGAAATGACTGCCACCATCACTTATAACAATACGAGGCACTCCAAATCGTGGAAAGATGATGGTCTTAAACAACTTAAGAACCACCGAAGAGTCGTTGGTTGGACTAGCAATTGCCTCCACCCACTTAGAGACATAATCCACTGCAACTAGAATGTACTGGTTCTTGTATGATGAAGGAAAATGTCCCATAAAATCAACACCCCAGCAATCAAAAATCTCAACCTCAAGGATGAAATTCTGTGGCATCTCATGTCTCTTACTGATCTTCCCTCTCCTCTGACACGCATCACACTGCGAGATAAAGGTATGAGCATCTTTAAACATAGTAGGCCACCAGAAGCCTGCTTGAAGAACCTTGGACACCGTCTTGAAAGTAGCAAAGTCTCCAACATTCTCAGAACCATGGCAGTGAAACAAAACCGCAGGTACCTCCGATTCAGCAATGCATCTCTTGTAGATACCATCAGAACAATGCTTATACAGGTAAGGCTCATCCCAAAAGTAGCGCCTTATGTCTCTCAGAAATTTCTTCTTGGCATATTTTGGTAGGTGCTTTGGCTCTGTATTCGCAGCGAGGAAGTTGGCAATATGAGCATACCATGGTAGATCGGAGTCAGCTGCAGCAACGAGATACTCTTCATTAGCACCAAGGTGTTCCACGGTTAAAACAGGTTCAGAAACCGTCTGGTATCGACCAACACCAGAGTGGTATCGATCGATACTGAAACCTGCAATTCGTGGGAATTGCTGATTTTCGGTGAAGCCACTTTGGAAACCAGTTTCCACGTAGTAAATGGACTCCTCAGATAATTGATCATCAATAGGTACATCTGTATCGAGCTTAAACCTCGAAAGATGATCAGCAACCCCATTCTCTACTCCTCTCTTGTCCTTTATCTCAATATCAAACCCTTGGAGCAAAAGAACCCAACGACAAAGACGAGGTTTGAGATCCTTGTTCTGCATCAAATACTTTAGAGCAGCATGATCTGTGTGAACGATCACTTTGCTCCCAATCAAATTAGGGCGAAATTTATCGAAAGAGAAAACCACCGCAAGTAATTCCTTCTCTGTTGTGCTGTAGTTCCTCTGAGCATCGTCCAATGTTTTGCTGGTGTAGTGGATGACATGCAGCTTCTTATCCTTCCTCTGACCCAGAACAGAACCCACAGCAAAATCGCTGGCGTCGCACATAATCTTGAAAGGCAAAGTCCAATCTGGAGGTTTCACAATAGGAGCACTCACCAATGCCTTCTTAATCTCCTCAAAGGCTGCAAGACACTCTGGTGTGAAATCAAATTGTGTCTTCTTGCATAACAGGGCGGTGAGTGGGCGGGTTATCTTGGAGAAATCCTTAATAAATCTCCTGTAAAACCTAGCATGACCCAGAAAACTCCTAATATCTTTCACAGAAGTCGGTGGTGGCAGACCTGTCATAACCTGAATCTTAGCCTTATCAGCCTCGATCCCAGCTTCGGAAACCTTGTGCCCAAGAACGATGCCATCCTAAACCATAAAGTGACACTTTTCCCAATTAAGGACCAAGTGTTTCTCCTCACACCTCTGTAGCACCTTGCACAAGTTAGCCAAACAGTCCTTGAAAGATGATCCATATACTGAAAAATCATCCATGAACACCTCCATAAAGTCCTCAATCATGTCTGTGAAGATAGACATCATGCATCTCTGAAAAGTAGCTGGAGCATTACATAATCCAAATGGCATTCTCTTATATGCGAATGTGCCATAAGGACATGTAAAAGTCGTCTTCCCCTGATCATCTGGATGAATCGGAATTTGGAAAAAGCCTGAATACCCATCGAGAAAACAGTAGTAGGGATGACTAGCCAACCTCTCTAACATCTGATCAATGAAAGGCAATGGGAAATGATCTTTCCTTGTGGCCACATTCAACTTCCTGTAGTCAATACACATTCGATGCCCAGTGATAGTCCTAGTAGGAACCAACTCATCTTTCTCATTCTTCACCACAGTTATCCCTCCTTTCTTAGGAACAACGTGCACCGGACTAACCCAAGAACTGTCTGAGATGGCATAGATAACCCCTGCATCCAAGAGCTTCATAACCTCCTTCTTAACCACTTCTTTCAGATTTGGATTCAGCCTTCTCTGATGCTCAATTGTAGCCTTTGACTCGTCCTCAAGATGAATCCTATGCATGCACAGATCCGGTGATATACCTGAAATGTCATCAAGAGAATAGCCAAGAGCTTTGCGATACATGCGCAGCTTGCTCAGCAGTAAGGCAACCTCTGCGTTGTTCAAAGAAGCATTAATAATCACAGGGTATGTGGAATTAGGACCCAGAAAAACATACCTCAGATTCGCTGGAAGTGGCTTGAGTTCCACCTTAGGAGCTTTCTCCTCACTCCAATCTCCAAGCTTAGCAGCTTGCTTGGAACATTCGCCCAATTCCCTGTCTGGCCGTAGGGTGTCGACCGATACTAAGGGAGTATTGATCAACACTGATGGTGCAGTGTCGAGCATTTTCGAGTAACCAGCAGCGTCTTCACTCAAGAACACCTCAGATTCAACTGAACAAACCAGTGCCCTCTCCAACGGATCCTCAGGATGCATCTCCAAGAAGTACTCTTCAGCAATATCCGTGAAAGTATATACGAAGAAAGTCTGCCCATCGATAGTCGGTCTCTTCATCATCTTATCCATGTTAAAGGTCATGACCAAATCACCTATGTTAAGAGTTATCTTCCCATTCCTGCAAGCAATCAATGCACCAGCTGTGGCAATGAATGGTCTACCCAGGATAAGGGTGTCTCTAGGCTCAGCATCGTACTCTAAGACAATGAAATCAGTCGGGATCAAGCAATTCCCGATCTTAATAGGAACATCTTTGAGTAGCCCCTCTAGAAGTCGCACTGAGCGATCAGCAAGTATCAAAGATATCCTGGTGGGCGTGAAATCTGTCATACCCATCCTCTTGGCAACTAAATACGGCATGAGGTTCACACTTGAGCCAAGATCACATAGAGAATGCTCGAACCTTTCGGTAAATATCGTACAATCCAACACAAAGCTCCCTGGATCCGGAAGTTTCTTTGGAATTATGTTGGTTAAGATTGCATTGCACTCCTGAGTAAGCATCACACATCCTTCTTCAAGGTTCACGTTGCTAGACACCATCTTCTTGACATATCTTCTGAAAGCTGGGGAAGTCTTAATAGCATCGAGGAAAGGAAATTCGACAATCAGCTTGTCCAATATCTGCTTGCATCTAGAGTCTTCCACCTCCTTCTTAGTCTTCCCAACAGCTCTAGGATAAGGTATCCTCGGTATATAGACTCGTTCTGGAACTACCTTAGGCACTACATTCGAAGTCTCAGGTGTCTTCTCCGCAGTAGTCTCAGTATCGACCGATGCTTGAGGGGTGTCGATCGACACTGGGGTTTTGGAGTTGTCCCGTTGCAAGATTTTGACTGGTGTCGATCGACACTGGGGTGTATCGATCGATACCCTGGGGATTTCAGAATCCTCATCGTCGAGATCGACGAAAAGTAATGCATCTTTCACTCCTGTATTCACCTCTTTTCCACTCCTCAGAGTGATTGCATTGATGTGCTCCCTCCTTGGGTTCTCTCCTCTACCTGGAAGAACACCCTCTTGCCTTTTCACAGCTTCTGAAGTTTGAGCAACCTGAATTTCCAACTTCTTTTGACTCATACTGAGCGCTTCGATCCTTCCATTCAAGGTTGTGTAAAGATCATCCAACTTCCCATTGAAGCTCACCGTCATCTTATCCTGCCCTTGAACCAGCTGTTCAAGCATAGCCTCGATCTTGCTCTCAGAATTCTTAGCAGGTACTTGCTGATAAGATGAATTCCCATAGTTCCTTGTGTAACCACTGCTCTGAAAAGGTTTCTGGTTAAACTGATTCGATCCAGAACCACCTTGATTACCCTCAGATTTGAATCCCCCTTGCTGAAAGTTGTTGTTGAAATTTCGGTTGTTGTATTGATTCCTCTGACCTTGAAAACCAGAGCCACCAATGTAGTTAACATCCTCTACCTCATCCTCATTGAAAACCTCGACATCATCAGCAAAGTGAACAGCCTTCTGCTGCTTGCCCATCAACAAATTATGCACCGAATCCAGCTTCGCATGCACCTCAGCAATCTGTGAACCTTCCATACCACCAGCCAGCTTCTTACGCTCCATGTCAGCACTCTTTGTGCTATTGCTAGACGCAAAATTCTCAATCAGCTGGTAAGCATCATCAGGATATTTGGTAAAGAAATTACCATTGCTCGCAGAGTCCAGCGCCATCTGATACCTCCAGTCAATCCCTCTGAAAAAGAAACTCAGCAACTGAACCATAGTGTACCCATGATGTGGACAATCCCTCTGATACGATCTGAATCTCCCCCAAGCAGCCTTGAAAGCCTCAGTCATTCCCTGAGAAAACTGGGAAATCTTATTCCTAAACTCTTCTGATCTCGCATCGTCATAGAAGTTATTCAGGAAAGCAGTCTTAGTCTCATCCCATGTAGTCAATGACCCAGCTGGTAGTTGCTTGAGCCAATAAGAAGCATCCCCACCAAGAGAGTATGGGAAAAGCTTACAGAACAGATAGTCGTAGGACACTCCATTGCATTTGATGCTAGAGACCAAATCCTCGAACTTCTCGATATGATCCATGGGGTGTTCATTAGAGAGACCATGAAAAGTGTGCTGACCTACAAGAGTGTAGTATGCAGGCTTCAGCTCGAAGTCATTCCTCTGAAAGGCAGGAGGACGAATCGCTGATCGGTTTGCGTAGAACTGATCAGGTCTGTTGCATTCACCAATTGTTCTACCACGCTCAACCGCAACGTTCTCAGCATTTACAACAGCTGGAGGGGCAATAACGTTCCCATCTCCATCAAGTCTTTGCCCTCTCTCATTGCACAATTGACCCTCTCGGTCTCTGAAAGTACCAGCCTCATCCTGAATCAAAACCACTGGGTTGTTGTTCATCTTTGCTGGCTTCTTTGCTTTTCTGAGTGTGCGTTCCAAATGTGCTAGCTGCTCGTTTGACAGATCAACTAGCTGAGTGTTCTTGTTTCTTCTGGTTTCTCGAGTAGGCATACACCTGAAACACGAAAGATCAAGAACGTAAGTAACCGAAAAAAAAAACGCGACGAGTGTCGACCGATACCACTAGGGTGTCGATCGATACTCGACGATTTAGTCGAAATTCTTCACTAAAATCTAATGGCGAAATTGAGTCCCCGGCAACGGCGCCAAATTTGATATGCTCAAATTAATACCCTAAAAAGTACTAAAGCAGTGTTGTAGTATAAGTAGGGGTCGAACACAAGAACTCCAGAATTCACGCAATAGATTATGTAGATTCGAATTAAGCTAAACCAACAGATGTAAATGAAAGCAATGCGTAAATTAAATGTGTTGTAAGTCAATTGGAAGGAAGATAGGCTTAGGGTATTTCTCAAGAATTCAATGAATGTAGATAAACTAACTAACATGATTCAGATTTAGCGCGGTTCTTGAACTCAAATCACTAAAGTATAGCTAACCAACTCTCGTTGCGAAAACTATCTAAGTCTAAATCCTAGAATTCCAAATCTCTTTGCGAATCCTAAAGTCTAAACCAGCTTTTAGTTCAAGTTTGATTTGTTCACAAAACAACTAAACCAAATCTCTTTGCGAATAGTTATTTTGCTCACTCTAGGTTCTGTCAGGTAATTAATCGCACTCTCGTGCCTAACCAATTATCCTAAGATCTAAGTTCTAGGTGATCAGTCTAGAATTAGCTTTGAGAACAACCTAGGGCGAAGAACTAATTCAGATGGTGAATCCTAATTATTCAATTAACCTAACATTCAGAGAAAACCCTTATGAGAACCCTGAACCTAACAAGAGAACTACTCATACATGATAATTGAGACAATAAACATGGCTGAAATAATACTCAAATAAATAATAAAAAGGAGAGTAACAAGAGGGTTCGAAATCATCTCTCGGACGAACAGAGTCTCAGACTTGTCTCCCTCAGAAAGCTCTCTCACAAAACTCAGAATCAAATCAAGTGTAATCAAGTGTAGCCAACAAAAGTAGCTCAAAAACCTAATTAATAACCTAAAACACGTTTTGGGGCTTATTGCAATTATTAAAGTTTTATGAGCAATTTTGCAAATCTTCAACTCTTCATAAAAGTCGCGACTTGTGTCTTGCTGCAGTGAGTATCGACCGATACTAGGCAGTATCGATCGATACTGAGACTCTAAATCGGGTACTCAGCTACACGAGCTTCTGTTTTTCTCCAAAATGCTCTAAAAAGCTCTAATATCTCCAATTATGCTCCAAACGTGCTAAAACCTATAAAAGACTCTAAAACACTACAAAATAGTAGAAAGACTCTATAAAACGGACCTATATCATGGCTTAAAAGGGGTAAAAACCATGATATATCATTTTACTCCTCACAAATGAATCATGGCTGCCTTGGTATAAAATTATCTACCATTTAAGACTTTTGAGGTTTTTGTTTCCTTTCCTTTTGTTTATTATACTTTTTGTTTTTTTTTAAAGGGGAAACGCCTTTAGAACGAGAGTCTTAGGGAGGACGAAAATTACCAATAATGAGAGATTTCCAAGGCAACATTTAAGCTTGAATTGTTATTGATACCTCCTTAATCGAATCCATCCAATCTTTTGTCTTCTAGAGTGACTGAAAACTGTGTCGTTCCTCCCTCTCCGGCGTTTTTGCACATATTTGCACATAAGACAACAAGAGAAGAATGCATGAGGTTCGAAAATGATGGTTAAGGTTCGGGGTAGGGTACCAGCTAAAGATGAACTGGCCATCTAGGACAACAAAGAATGGTAAAAGGAAAATATGTCTGATTCGTTGTCTCGCTTAAAACATTTGATGAGAAAATTAAACTCTGGTTAAGTTCGAATAAAGTGAGTTAGTATATCCTGTCAGAAATAATCTCTATGGATTGAAATCCTCTGTGGATGTCGCATTGCAAGTACTCTAGCTACCGCCTAGTCTAGTACTAAATCAAGAAAGAGCTGGCACGAGGAGATAACGTAGAAGCACACATGTCTAATTCATCATAGTTTTGTCTCATATGTCCCTGTTTTGAAAACTGATTTTGAAAAATTTGAAATTTTTTTGCTCGTCCAAGAAAAACAAACCAAATTTCGTTAGTAACGGATGAACATCCTCCCCCAGACTTAACTCGCATTGTCCATAGTGTGAAAAATCTATGAGAGGATGGTGAAGAAATTGAATTTAAATTCGGAATGATGAAGTATATTTACCTTACCAGGATATTTGCAAATCGATGTCGAGGCGTGGTTCCTGGTCGAGAGGTCGTGGTGCCGCGGGTAGAGTTGACGCAGCCGCGGTCGAGTGTGGTCTCCCCGCGAGTCGAATCCTTGCGACCGCGGTCGTCGATGAATGTGCCACGACTGGATGAGACGCGGCTGCGGTCACGGCTCGTTTTCCGTCTCTGCGATTTTTACTCGTCTTTCATTCGTTCTTTGTTTAAAAACCTGAAATTAAAAGAAACAAAAACCAAGTAACAATAATCTAAAATCTAATTCAAAGGGAAATAATTAAAATACCGAGTGGTTTGCCTCCCATTAAGCGCTTGTTTTAAGTCGTTAGCTTGACTTGGTTGCCTTTTAGGCGTTAGGCGCATCTGCTAAGGAAGTCGGATCTTCCTTATCTTCTTCATTGTCTGCAAGATATGGCTTAAGACGTTGCCCATTGACAGTGAAGTAACCTCCTTGATGGTTCCAGAGAACCACATCACGGTAAGGTTTAACCTCCTTGATCTTGAAAGGCCCAGACCATCACAATCTAAGCTTCCTGGGAAACAATTTTAAACGTGAGTTGAAGAGTAGAACCTGGTCATTAGGTGAGAACGTCCTAGGAACTATCTTCCTGTCATGATATGCTTTAGTCCTCTTCTTATAGATCTTAGAATTCTCATAGGCGTTATGGCGAATCTCTTCCAACTCATTCAAGTGAATCAAACGTTTCTCAGCTGCTGTCTGGCTGTCGTAGTTCACTTTCTTTACTGCCCATTCTGCCTTGTACTCAATCTCAACAAGAAGATGACATGCCTTTCCGTAGACAAGATGAAAAGGAGTGGTTCCAAGAGGAGTTTTGAAGGCCGTCCTATAGGCCCAAAGAGCATCATCGAGCTTAGCGGACCAATCTTTCCTTGTCATTCCGACTGTCTTCTCTAAGATCCTTTTGATTTCTCTGTTTGATACCTCCATTTCGCCACTTGTTTGAGGGTGATAAGGTATAACAACCTTGTGTTTCACTCCATTTTTCTTCAAGAGATTCTCAAACACTTTGTTGATGAAGTGAGAACCACCATCACTGATCACGACTCGCAGAACACCAAATCTTGGGAATAGATCGACTTAAACATCTTCATTACTACCTTTGCATCGTTTGTGGGGCTAGCTATGGCTTCCACCCACTTAGAAACGTAGTCAACAGTAACAAGGATGTATTTGTTCCTAAAAGATGAAGGAAAAAGACCCATAAAGTCGATTACCCAAACATCAAAAACTTCGCCTTCTTGAATGAAGTTTTGTGGCATCTCATTTTGTTTGCTGATGTTCCCTTGTCTTTGGCAAACATCACACTTAGATATGAAGGTATGGGCGTCCTTGAACATTGTAGGCCACCAAAAACCAGCTTGTAAGACCTTATCTACAATCTTATCAATAGCAAAGTGTCCGACGTAGTCAGATCCGTGACAAGCAAAGAGAATGCATGGAACTTCTTTTTCAGGAATGCATCTTCGGAACATATTATTTGAACATTTCTTATAAAGATATGGTTCATCCCAAAAGTACCTTCTAACATCACGCAAGAACTTCTTCTTCTTGTAACTGAAGAAATATGGCGGTTCGACCTCTGCTGCTAGGTACTTCTTAGATGTTCGTTCGGCGTGCCTAGCTCTTGCCATTACTCGGGTAAGGTTTTTGTTTGAATTCTCCGTAGTCGAAATTTTACCCGATTTTGATCTTCCTGTTCGGGACACTACCGCTCCTAAGTGAATAACTTCTGATTCACTCGTTCTTTTCCTTTTCTGCTTCGGTCGATCTTCATGATTTGCCTTCCTCTAGCCTTTCCAAGTGGTCTTCCTTTACTAGGCGAACTTTTATTTTTCTCCGGCTAGAACTGATTTTCTCAGCTAAAACTAGTCTTGATGAGATGCGTTTGATTTGGTTGAGTATAGCCAAATCTGACTTGACTAAACGTTTTCTTTTGGTTTTTCCTTGTCAGAAGTGTCTTCCTTTAGACGTTTTGACGACTCTGATTTTTCTTCACTTTTCCTTGGTCTTCTTGCCGAACGGATCCCTTGATTGCGTAGCTCCCATTTGGTTCGAGCCAAACTGATTCTGACTCGACCAAAGGCTTTTTCTTGCCCTAATTTTGAGGGTTACACCTTCCCTTAGTCGATTCTTCAAGTTTCAATTTCTTGACCAAAATTCCTCACTGGAACTGGGTATTACATTCTCCCCTTCTCATTAGAATCCTGAATTCTCTCATCTTGACACCAACTTTCTTCCTTGGAGGTTGCTTTGAAGTCTTATGTTCCTTTGTTGTCTTCGTAGTCTTCCTCCTCTCATGGTTCTTTTCTTCCACCTTTACTCTTCATGGGTTGCGTTTGATACCAACTTTTCCATAAATTTTCCTCTTTGGAAGTCCTCCCCGTTTTGGGGTTACTTCTCGTCTTTCTCTTCTCCTCGAGTAGAGGCCTTTCTCTTGTCATCCTGTTTACCCCAGCTTGACCTTCTCATGGTTTGCTACTTCTTCTTGATGATATAGGAGATGATGTTCCATTGGCTTCTCCCAGCATCGTCATCATCATCATTACGGTAAATGCCCTGGCTGAATCTCTGCTTTCTTCCTCTTTTCTTGTCATTTCTCGCACGTTGTCCAGTGCGTTTTTGACTCTTTCCCGGATCACTCTTGATCTCTTCGTCCGTGAGATTATATTGTCCTTTCTCTAACCTCTTCTTCGGTTGAACTTGCCCGTTCTTCACTGCAATGTTCTTCTTGATTCATCTCCTGCTCTTGTCGAGACTTGTTGTGTCCTTTCGGTGATCTCCTCATCTCTCTCCCGGCTATAAATAGTTCCTCAAACTCTCACCGTGGCTTTTCCTAAGTCATTTTCTCAATTCTTCCTAAGGTTTCTAGATTTCCTCATCTTTTAACCTATTCACCTTTCCTTTGCTTTCCCGGCCATTCATTCCTGGTATGCTTAGAATAGTAATGACTCGCTCAAAATTCTAAGTGCCCAATTTTAATCATCCTTGATTCATATTATACTTATAATATAACCATCCATGATTTCACAACTTCAAACTTCATTCCATATTAAACATTTCAAGCTTCTATTTTACATGTGAACTGTTGGGGTTGGTTTCACCCGCCGAGATTAACAAATCCAAAGGCCAAAGACATCAAATAAGAAGAAGAGTCGCTCGAGCCGTAAGGACCTCGCACTCACTACCTGTCACATAGCCTCGGCGATTTTGTCTTCCGAAGGAGGAAGCTGAGCCGAGAGTAAAGCAACATTACCTCTACGATCGCTATTGGGCCAAGACAAAAATCTCTATGGAAACCCTTTTGGGTCGAGCTAAAAGCCCAAACTATCGATTGCCCTAACCAAAGTCGGCGGCCGCTGAAGCAAAAAGGAAGACTTCCTTTTTGTAGCCTAGAATCTCCTTTTATTAGATCAAAATCGGCAAAGTACAAAATAGATTAAGTCGAGAGACTTTAATCAGTAAAAGAGAACTAGAAGAATAAAAGCTATGAAGTTGGAGCTCTTAGTCTCTTTGGTCTCGTGAATGAGTTATGAGATGAATATTATGAATGAGGAGCTCCCCTATTTATAAGATTCTAAGCTAGCTAAAAACAAGATGATTTCCTTTTCCTAGTTCCATCAGGAAAATGATAACTTCCTTTTCCTAATTCCATTGGGAAAAGGAAGGTTTCCTAAAATCCCTCCGAGATCGGGAAATATTCTGCGAATCTCGGAGGTTGGCGACGCTGGTGACGAGCTCGCACCTTGATGGACTTGAGAAGTCAGTAGTTGGGCTAATCTTAATTCAAACTGGGTTATACCGGGGAGTGCTAAACTCACCACCAACAGTCGTGATCTTCCCATCTCGGTGACACATTCTCCACTCGAATGACGTTCAGCTCTGGCTCGTATTGCCATGTCCTGCGGCTCTTGCAGTGCGTAACGGTAACTACAGCCCATCGAGTATACATAGGGCATGTGGATCGTCTGGGAGTTCTCTGACTCGCTTGATAAGGACATGTATGATCGGTTAGTCATAGATGTGTCGGACGAGATCTCCACTATCTCCGGCCGTGGTGACTCCCAAATATCTACGTCGGAATATGTCCTCGGTAGGGGAGCATATCCCACGTACGGTGCCATCTCCATCTCTTCTCCTTCCGGAGCTTGAGGGATTGACTCCAGGTCCAGGTCGATGTCTGATAACACCGGTTTTTGACCATTTTTATGGATCGCCTTAATATCTTATGCATGTGTTTTAACTCCGTTTTCAATGGTTTTCAAGTGATTTCCATGTTTTAGTATTTTGAAAGACATTTCAGGTAACTTGGGATAAATGAGTGCATTTCGGAAAAAGTATGTTTTTGGATAAACTCGGACTGTCATAAGTCTTGCAATCAAAGAAGATCTTCTCACCGTTTGATCATCACCAAATTTAGACACAACAAATACGATACAACCTGCTTTCAAATGCAATCGGATTGGAGACGATCCAATGGTTGGATCCTTAAATATACCTGAAGCACTGAAGGCAGATGAAGCTGTCCCGAAGAGGAGTCCACCGCGCCTGGAAGACCCCGAGCCGCGGCCAAGCACCATTCCGCCGCGCCTAGAGGAGCTCGACCCACGGCCAAACCCATGTTCGCCGCGGCCTGAAGGCACGCACCCATGGCCAAGCCCTGCTGCGACCAAATCAAGTATTTTCTTCACCCGAGGTCAAAACCGTTTTTCCACATCAAACCCTAAACGAAGCCAAGGATGTATAAACTGATTTTTAGGTCTTTTACGCTAGACACACAACATTAGACATTTTACTTTCATGCTTTTGAGGCAGAAGCGATACTCTTGCACTTTGTTCTTCGGTTTGGAGCAAGGATTCTCGATTCGAGTTCTTCGATAGAGAAGTTTTCTTCATCCCTTTTCTTTACTGTTTTCTTTTCTATTTATTGATTATGTTTACCTCAGCTATGGCTGAGGAGTTCTTTTGTTGGGTATAAGGTTTCAAATGGGCTCTCATGGTTAGATTTCTTATTAAGTTTTTACACTAGGACACCGATAGATTGATTAGGGTTCTTCGTTTTATCCTTTCTTTTAATGCATATTTGCTTGCTTGATCTCCTTGCAACTGAACTTAGGTATTTTTAGAAGTACGAAAGTACTGGGTACATATGCTTGACCTAGGGTAAACGAGCAAAACCGTCACAAGATCTCGAAAGTATACTTGTGGAGGAGTTGTGAGCGTTAACGACTTTTGAGTATAATCACTAACTTTTTGCGTGGGCGGAGACAAAAGCTACCGGTCGAGTATTAAAATTGTAGGTGGGTAGGTGTGTAGGGTGTACGAACGTAGACTACACATAGTGTCCGTGTTCCAAGTTCAAGAATCCAAAGACGATAAAAAGTCGCTTTAGAAGTCCTAGCAAAGTCTTAGTAGAAATCGGCCATGAACCCTAGAGAATACCCGTTGCCCAACGTTTCGTTTAATTGTTTTACAACCTCGTTTTAATCATTTGCTTGCTTACTTTCTGTTTTATTCAATTGCTTAATCTAGTTTATTTTTCCTAGCTACAACCGTGACAACAAAAACCATAAAAATATAGCTTACGTCTAGACACAAGTTATGAGTCGTTAGAAATTAGACAACATCACCCCGTGGATTCGATCCCTAAATACTACTTCGCATGTTGTACTCTTGCAGCCTAGTAAAAGGGTAAACCCAGCATGTCGGTACTCATTCCACACGTGTCAATGTCAAATCCCTCAAGGACGTCTGTATCGGTCAAGATCGCCTCATGCTGTTCTGCCTCAGAATCGATCTCCGGGTCGAATTTAAATGATGAATTTTAATCGAAAATATAGATCTCTTGCAATGAACTCGAGCTAGTGTCACTTGATGAACTTCCCCACGAACTGGATCCTCCTGATCCGTAGAACGTCGGATATCGGTGCGTCTGCCTCCTCTCATAACCAGGTGTCCACTACGGATCCCACTTATATCTCCCCATTCTCCTCGACATCCTGCATTTACTCGCCAAACAAGGTTAGTCCTAAAATTTTCCCAAAAATTCCCCACTAACCTAATAGCAATCGGACTTCTAGATTCCTAATGGTGTTTGTGCAACTCATTTTTAGACTTGAAAAACAAAAGCGTTGAAAACTCGATCCCATGAGCATGATTAGAAACCTGGCTCTGATACCAACTTTTGTAACACCCCCAGTTTGAACCTAAAATCATTTATAGAATCGGACGGGAGTACCACCGAGACAAACCGGTCAAAAGGCAGCCCATACTACCTCGCCCACCGAATTATCCCAGAAGTTGTATCTCTTTAGTTCCTCCCGACCAGCAGCCTAAGGCTTTCCGACCCGTAAAGCCAGCCGAGAGTTGTTCCGGCCCCGTACTGGAGCCTAGTATCTTAAGATTCGAGGTTTTAAAAAAATACTACTTTATTACTTACTAAATTCTTTACAATCACATGTTGTATTATATCTTAAACCCTTTTGTAAATTCTACATTACTTCTTACACAAACACCGCAATCTATTTCTGGCTTGCCTAATGTCCAATGCTTCCCCTCTAAATTCTCCACTAAGGTTACTTGCGAGACTAAAATTTATCATGAGTACTCCTAATGAATACTCAGTGAGTTCAGGACCCATACATCACACCTTAGTCTCCCAAATTACCATCCCCAGATAGCCGAAGCCTAATTCTACTAGGAAGCACACACAAGCAAACCAAGTAGTGCGGCATCTACGACTATGCACTAAAACTAGCGAGTAGATTCACTATCTACAAGCATCTCTATCAACTAACTCATCACGAGTACACATGCGGAAGCTAAATATCACCATCTACATGCTAAAACTAATTAGCATTCAACAACTAATTCACCTAGAGCTCTCCTACAATGCATCACACACCCACCTTAAACATAATAACCTAAATTAATCACCACAAAAGATCATAAATCTATGTCAATCTTTGATCAAGTCTTTCTTGACTTTCCGATCCACGTGCACCGTCGTGCATACTCGGCCGAGGGGGCAACCCAAGTAACCTCCAAGTCCCTAATGGTGGTGCTGCCTACATCCCTAAACTAAAGAAAACTTACCTCTAGTTTTCCTTACAATAATCATCCCAGATTATTCCTAACTCAACAAACAAGCCGGCCGTGGGGCCACGTGTCCACTACAACACAAAACCATCATAGAAGAATTCTACTTTAATTTTCCCCACTCGTGGACCTCTGTCCTTAAGTGTTTTCCCCTTTTCAATTCTTTTCGTGTTTAAATCTTAAGTGGCTTGCCATGCATGGGCTCGTGCCAAATGCATGCAAGAACCTTCACTACTTATTCAGAAACTACTTAGATTTTATTCTCTAAAATTCTCTAAGTCGAGATTAAATTAACCCTTTCCCAGAAATTAACTTATAAATTACTTAGATTTTATTCCCTAAAATTCTCTAAGTCCAAATTAAATTAACCCCTCCCCGGAAATTAACTTATAAACAATCAATCGACGGTGGAGTAAACTCTCTTGGTTCACTCACACTCAAACAAGAAGCACGATAAGCATTAAACTTATGCTACCGGAACTCACCTCAAGTTGCTTGGCCAAACGGGAAAGACTTTATTTCTAAGCTCACCACCTTCCTCGATGAGATCCTCCCTCGGTTTAAATGCACACGATTTAAGCCGAGTCTCTCGCTCTAAGGTACACTCTCACTCTAACTCTTTGCTCTAACTTCTCTCCAGATTTTTCTAAGCTTTCGTGAGTGATGAACTTACCTTAAAATCGGAACATCTTTATAGCTGCGGGAGGTCAGTCTTCTCGGCTACACTTGTCGATCGGAGTGCATGCAAGGCGATGGGTGGCCATACACATGTCGTGATTTCCAGCCCAAGTTTCTGCTGCTCCACTTGCCTACGCTACTGCTCAGAACAATGATGGCCTGACGCGTTAGTGCTCTAGACCGTAGGCCATCTAGCGAGTGTGTGCGCAAATTCCCTTTGTTCCCTACTATCGTCCTCTAAGTGCTTCCGCGCCACTCATTGCGTAAGGTAGGTGGTAGAGTAGGTAGTAGGTGAGTTCAGCTTTTCACCAACACACCTAGCACTAGACCTGACCCTACGTCCCATCGGTTTGCCACTAAAGCCTTAAGTGGTAAGGTTTTGATTAAACTTGATCCGCAAGCTTTAATCAAGTATAAATACCACTCTACTCGTCCCATTTGTCCAACGACGACTCAAGATGCTCCAAATGTCCCCTGTGCTCTCAAAATGGCTGACAAAACCGGCGAAAATGGCTCCCGGCATGACACTTTTCCACGTTTTGCAGCGCTTGGTCGACCGGTTTCCGTGGCCGACGCCGTGCCACTTGGCTCCTCCTCCGCCTCATGTTTATCTTCCAGTGGTTCAACTTCTGACATGATGATTTTCGGGTCACTGTGCCTACCATCGTCCCTTCGGAGCTCGTCCAGTCGCTCGCCCGCGAACGGCTTCGACCAAGCTCATTCGACCAACTTTTGACTTGTCGAATTTCTCACTTCTTAGATGTTCGTTCGGCGTGCCTAGCTCTTGCCATTACTTGGATAAGGTTTTTGGTTGAATTCTCCTTAGTCGAAATTTTACCCGATTTTGATCTTCCTTTTCTTCGGGACGCTTCCGCTCCTAAGTGAATAACTTCTGATTCACTCGTTCTTTTCCTTTTCTGTTTCGGACGATCTTCATGATTTGCCTTCCCCTAGCCTTTCCAAGTGGTCTTCCTTTACTTGGCGAACTTTCATTTTTCTCCGGCTAGAACTGGTTTTCTCAGCTAAAACTAGTCTTGATGAGATGCGTTTGATTTGGCTTGAGTATAGCCAAATCTGACTTGACCAAACGTTTTCTTTTGGTTTTTCCTTATCAGAAGTGTCTTCCCTTAGACGTTTTGACGACTCTGATTATTCGTCACTTTTCTTTGGTCTTCTTGCCGAACGGATCCCTTGATTGCGTAGCTCCCATTTGGTTCGAGCCAAGCTGATTCTGACTCGACCAAAGGCTTTTTCTTGCCCTTGTTTTGAGGGTTACACCTTTCCTTAGTCTATTCTTCAAGTTTCAATTTCTTGACCAAAATTCCTCATTAGAACCGGGTATGACAGGATCTCTAAAAAAGAATCAACTATAGCAAAATGCTAAGAGTAAAGCCCAATAGATGCATACAAGGATGACTTCCATCTACCAAATGCCCCCATATCGACTTTAACGCCTAATTTCTAAACTCCAATGATGATTCTTCCTAAGTTACCCTTTTCACAAGGCCATTTGCCTTCATAACTCATATCGATTCACCATTTCTTCTTCACTTAAGCACTTACGGGATTTCCTTCTTGACCAAATGGCTTGGCTTTCGATACTTTCTTTTACTTAGCTCTTCTTTTACTTTCTATAGTCTCTCTTACTTCTTTTCTAGCACCTTAGCCATTTTTGGGTTATTTTCTTTCTTTTAAAGGCTAGAGACTACTTTTCTTTATCACTTAGAGCTATTTTAACATTTTCTTGCCAACCATTTCAAGCATTTACTTATCCCCCTACTTCTTCTCCCAATCTCTTCTCCATTTCCACATTCTCTTTTCTTTACCCCCAAACTCCCATCCTATATAGCCCTAACCTATGTCTAGCCCATTGATGCTGAGCTAGTTCTACATGGAAGCTTCTCCTTATCATTCTAAACTCAACACTTTTTGCCTAGTTGATTCGGAAAAAGCTAACAAAGATAGCTCAAATATGTGTATCGGTATCCATGAATCCACTATGAGATGCACAACTATGATAATTAAAATGTCAAAATTAAGGTTCTCACTAAGTATAGTTGGACTCAATTCACAACTTGTTGTAGCTAAGACATTAGAAATGAAACACAAGATCAAAATAGGGTTCATCCTTGATTTCAAACTCAATTAAAAGCATCAAACAACTAACAACTAGGGCATTGAACCAAACTCTTAAAATGATACTCTACAAGAAAATTACACCATTGCTCCCAATGCAATATGCAATGCATCCTATATGTAAACTAGACTCAATCCTACACATGAAATTCAACTAGATGATTTCTTTTGTGTTTCAAAATTTTCAAATTTTTTCGATTTTTTGTGTTTTTCTATGCCATAAGTGAATGCATGATATGCATGAGACTCAAGAGATGCAAAATCAAAAATAAGAATAAAGAACACAATGTTAAATACCAGTCCCTCCCCTAAACTTAAATCACACCGTCCCGGTGTGAAATAAATTCAAAGAAGAGACCAAAAACAAAGATAAAATGCAAAGACTCAAAAGAAAACAGCTACTTACAATGGAGGAGTGGTACCATGGAGACTTTCGGACGGATATGGGGAGGAGGACCACCTTTTTGTTCATCACCGGCCAACATTGGCTCGGTGTGGCCGACGAGCAAGCTCAACTCAAGCTCCTAACTTCTTTTATTCAAGACCGATGGCCACTTAGATCACCTTCTCCCCTACAAAACATTTTACAAAATATCAAAAGGCACTAGAAACATAAAATTGAACTAGAAATCAAAGAGAATATATACGATGATAACATGGGATTGTCTCCTAAGTGCACTTTGTTTAATGTCACTAAGTTTGACCTTGGTTACTCTTTTAGTTGGGTGATGGAGGAGTGTTAGCACTCCTTGGTGGGTCCTTGAGCTCAAGTTTAAGAACCTTGCTCATGAGCTCTTGAAAACCGGCTTGCCCCTTCTTAAGCTTCGGTGTGAGGATTGCTTTGAGCATGGTAAACGGCTTGGCCCGTCCCTTGCCCTTGATCTTGTACTCAATTACCCCATCTTCATGTTTCCAAGGAGTGAGTGTCATGGTGGAAAGCTGGTCTTGCACAGTCTTTTCTCCATAAAACTTGCTTGGCTTGTTTTTCACAAGGGTGGGAGGGTGATGCGTGTAGCGGATGCAAACGGAGTGAAATAAGATGAGACTGAAAACATGACACCTTTGGCACCAAGTTAATGCGTGCTTTGGGCTGCGAAGATTCCTGAGATCAATCTAAACAAGACCAGATTGTGCCTTGCAAGTAACCGGATATATAGGAAGATCGGGATCACCACACTTTGATAAAGTTGCCACCACAAAGTGATAAAGAAACCCGTTGAGCTAACACCACACCTGGATAAAGTTGCCACCACAAGATGATAAAGACGCTCGAATCCACCTCCAATGGGTCTCCCAAAACCAAAGGATAAAGGAAAATGATCAAACGATCACAAAGGGGTCACAATGACTCTCCAAATTCTCAATACTCAAAGTCTGATTTTTATTCATGCATAAAGCCTCATTATATAGAGGAAGATACGAGTAAACTCGTCCCCTAAGGTTACAATGCATGTAGACTACTTAAGAAATTGAAAAGACAATTATTAGATACATAAAAACTAGAAAAATTGACTGAATTAAAAGCTGTCTTGACTAAAGACGAAAATGACTCTTGGCAAACTTCTAAAACACTCCTTAGGCATTAATCCACGAAATATAGCCCATCATCTTGTTGCCCACGTTTTAGATACTTGGTTGGGCTAAAAACAATATAGTAACAGCCAACCCATTGTTCTTCTCAACTCCTTGTGCTGCTGTCTTGTCTTGCTCACTTGCTCATGCATCAGTCCCTCAGGGTTCAAAAGGATTTGTCCTCAAATCCAGCAACTCATCATCCTCAAAGTATGGAGAAAGATCCCCCACATTGAAAGTAGTTGAAACTCCATAATCACTTGGACGTTCAAGTTTATAAGCACTCTCACCAAACTTCTCAAGTCCCTTATAAGGACCTTCTGCTCTCGGCATGAGCTTTGATTTGCGCTTGCCCGGAAACCTCTTTTTTCTCAAGTGCAACTAGACCATATCACCTGGTTCAAAAGACTTAGCTCGGCGATTCTTGTTGGCTTTCTTCTTATACTTCTCATTCGCCTTCTCTATCTCAGCTACTGCCTCATAATTTGCTTTGAACTCACAAGGCAAAGGAATCAGATCAATAGGAGTAAGAGGTTTTAGACCATACACTACCTCAAAAGGTGAACGCCTTGTAGTGTAACTCATTGATCTATTATAAGCAAACTCCGCCTAAGCCAACTTCAGATCCCCTTCCTTCAAGTTCTTCTTGATCAAGCCCCTCAAAAGAGTAGTCCAAGTTATGTTTGTTACTTCCATTTGGCCATCAATTTGTGGATGACAAGAAATACTAAAGAGCAGCTTAGTACCAAGTAATCTCCACAAAGTTTTCCAAAAATAGCTCAGAAACTTTGAATCACGATCAGAAACGATGGTCATTGGCACTCCATGAAGACGCACAACCTCCTTAAAGTACAAATCAGCAACCTGACTTGCATCATCCGGCTTGTGGCAAGGTATGAAATGTGCCATCTTATTGAACCGATCAACCACAACCATGATAGAATCTTTGCTTCTCTGCGTCCTAGGCAATCCCACAATGAAATCCATGCTCACATCATCCCAAGGCTGTGTAAGAACATGCAAAGGAGTGTAAAATCCAGGTTAGAAATGACTTTTCATTCTTTGACAAGTTGCACACCTCTCTACGATAGTATGAACATCTCTGCCCATCTTCAGCCAAAAGAAATGCTCTTGCAGCATGTCCAACATCTTATTAATCCCAAAATGACCAGATAAGCCTCCTCCATGTGCCTCACAAATCAGCAACTCCCTTATAGAACTCTTTGGCACACACATCTTGTTTCCTTTGAAAAAAAATCCATATTGTAGCTGGAACTGATTTGAAACACTTATTTTGTACTCATCATAGACTTGCATAAAGTCTAGATCTCCATCATTCAACTCCTTTAACAACTCAAATCCCATGATTCAAGAATCCAGAATAGAGATTAAAGCATATCCCCTTGAGAGTGCATTAGCCACCACATTTGTTTTTCCAGCCTTGTACTTCGACACAAATGAGAAAGATTATAGAAACTCCACCCATTTAGCATGTCTACTATTGAGCTTGTGCTGGTTGTTGATATACTTCAACGCCTCATGATCATAATGAAGAACAAACTGTCATGGCCTCAAGTAATGTTCCCAATGATCAAGAGCTCTCACAATCGCATAAAACTCTTTATCATACGTTGAGTAGTTCTGTCTATAGCTCCCGTAAGCTTCTCACAGGACTAAGCAATAGGACGTTGCCCTTGGACAAGAACAGCTCCTATCCTCATGCCACTTGCATCACACTCAACTTCAAACACTTGATTAAAATCTGGAAGCGCTAAAACAGGTGCTTCACACAGTTTCCGCTTCACCACTTCAAACGCCTTTTGTGCAGCCATGCTCCAATCAAATTTATCTTTCTTCAAGCACTCAATTATTGGAGCCATGATAGTACTGAAATTCTGCACAAATCTCCTATAGAACGAAGCAAGCCCATGAAAGCTTCTCACATCAGATTGTGTAGTTGGAACTAGCCAACTCCTCATCGCTTCCACCTTGCTTTCATCCACTGAAATTTCATCTCCAGAAACGATATAGCCAAGAAACACAACACTAGAAGTGAAGAATGAACACTTCTCAGGCTTAGCATAGAGTTGGTTTATGCGTAATACCTCAAAGACACTTCTTAGGTGCTGTGAATGATCCTCCTCGTTCTTGCTATAAACCATAATGTCATCAAAGTAAACCACCACAAACTTCCCAATAAAGTTGTGTAGCACTTGATTCATCAGTCTCATGAACGTACTGGGTGCATTAGACAAACCAAATGGCATCACAAGCCATTCAAACAGCCCATTCTTCGTCTTGAATGCAGTTTTCCATTCATCTCCTTCTTTCATTCTGATTTGATGAAAGCCACTCCTTAGATCAATCTTCGAAAACACCTTTGATCCATTAAGCTCATCCAGCATGTCATCCAATCGAGGTATAGGATAACGATACTTGATATTAATCTTGTTGATAGCTCGGCTGTCCACACACATCCTCATCGAACCATCTTTCTTTGGAACAAGTAGAGCTGGAACAGAACAAGGACTCATGCTCTCTCTCACATAGCCTCTAGCAATCAGCTCTTCCACTTGTCTTTGCAGCTCCTTAGCTTCCTCCGGGTTACATCAATAAGCTGTCGATTAGGTAGAGGTGCAACAGGCAGCAAATCAATTTGGTGCTCAAAACCTCTAATAGGAGGCAAACCAGGTGGTAAATCTTCGGGGAACACATCACCATACTCGCTCATAACCTTCTGTAGCAATGGATGTGCACTCATCACTTCTGCCCCATCACTCCTCTCAACCACCAGTAATGCAAAAACTTGCTTACCCTCATCAAGGTTCCTCATAACTCGTGACTCACCCAAGAAAAGACTTTCCCTACAGCTCTTTTCTTTCAAATGCTATGTTTTGTCATATAGAATAGGAACTAGTGGTACCAACGTAATGTGCTTCTTATCTTTGTGAAAAAAATAAGTGTTTTTGTACCCATCATGCATAGCTCTCCTATCAAACTCCCAAGGCCTCCCAAGCAACATATGACAAGCATCCATTGGAATAACATCATAGAGCACCTCATATTGATAGTTCTTTCATGAAATTAGAACTTGTTTAGATACATGCAGTTTGCTGCCATCATTCAACCACTTCAGCTTGTATGGTTGCTAATGCTTCATAGTAGGCAAACTGAGCTTCTCCAAAAGTGTACTAGACGCCACATTAGCACAACTCCCACTGTCAATAATCAGATTGCAAACTTTCCCCAAAATGGTGCAACGAGTTTGAAATATGTTCTCTCGTTGTGCTTCTTCTACAATAGGAAAAAATGAAATGCTCTCCGAATCACCAACAATTCTCCTTGATGAGGTTGTTTAATGACACCTTCCTCTTCATCTTGAACCTTCTGATCAAACGCTTCCAAATCAAGAGAATCCTGCTTCAACTCCTCTTTAATCTCTTAAATTTCTTGAATTGTCATAACACTCCGATTAGGACACTCAGCCTGGTGATATGCTCAAATATAATAGCCTAAAGTACTAAAGCAGTAGTTGTAGTAAGTTAGGAGTCGAACCACAAAGACTCAAGATATCACTCAATAGATTGCAAGATTTGAATTAAGTTAAGTCAATAGATTAAACAGAAAACAACTAAGATTATCAAGTGGGTTGTAAATTCAATGGGAAAAACTAGGCTCAGGGTATCTCTCCGAAGATCAGAGAATGCAGACAAATCAATCTATCAGGATTCAGATTTAGCACGGTTCTTGAACTCAAAACACTAAATTATAATTAACCAACTTTCGTTGCGAGAATTATCTAAGTCTAAGTCCTAGAATTCCAAATTTCCTTGCTAATCCTAAGGATCTAAACCAGCTTTAGAGTTCAGGTTTGATATGTTCACAAAGAAACTCAACCAAATTTCTTTGCGGATAGTTATTTTGCTCACTATAGGTTCTGTCAGGTTTATCAATTGCACTTTCGTGCCTAATCAAGTAACCTAAGATCTAAGTTATGGGTGATCAAACTAGAATTAGCACTAAGAACAACCTATGGTGAAGAACTTAATTGATTTTGAACCCTAATAAATCGATCTATCTAACATTCAGAGAAATCCTTTTATGAGAACCCTAAACCTAAAAGAGAACTACTCAGACATGGAGATTAAAGAAAACAACATGACTGAATAATACTTCAATAAATAAAATAGGAACAGAGTAAAACAAAGGTTCGAAATCTTCTCTCTGGCGAACAAAGTTCAAATTTGTCTCCTTAAAAAATCTCTCTCCACAGAAACCAGAATAGAATAAAGCTTAATCAAGCCTCATAGCCAAAGTGGCTTAAAAACCTAACTTAAACTCCTAAGACACGTTTTGGGCTAAATTGTAAATAATAAAGTGTTTTGGGCAATTTTGCAATTCTTCAACTCTTCATAAAAGTTGCGACTCGTGTCTTGCTGCAGTGAGTATCGACCGATACTAGGGTAGTGCCAATCGATACTGAGGCTTCAAATCGGGTACTCAGCCACACGAACTTCTGTTTTGCTCCAAAATGCTCCGCATATACACATTAAGGTCGGAGACGCGAGTATTGATGGTGTTTGCCACCGAATCCCCGGTTCTTCCCTCTCAATGTATCAAAGGGTGTAGGCGAATAATGGCATCATAGGAAAATCCTAGCCTCGCTTCCAACCTTTGTGTGATCATTCCTCACCAAGTAGAATAATGGGATCGCTGGAAACATTCATAACCCTCTACTTAGGAGAAAATCATCTCATCTTTTAATGCTCTTTTTTTTTATTAACTTATAACAGGGGAGAGAGATACCATTACTTTAAACACATGAGTTCCTTTGTCAGATACGAATGAGGAATCAAGCTCTATGGACACTAACCACATCGACGAAGTGCAAAAATTTGGCTCGGGCTTGAAAGGACTCTGCTGGAAACATGGGTGTTTTCTAGTTAAATGGTCAGCCTTTGGATTTTTCATTAGTCCGATCTAGAACTGATTCTGTAACACTGGTCACTAAAAAGCAAACTCAAAACAATATATTCAAGAACAATATCATAATCTCCAACAAAATTTTGACTCAATAAAACAAATTTGACACAAAAACGACTGACTCTAAGAAAAACAAACACGTTGTCAGCAACTACCTCCCCCAGACTTAAACAACACTGTCCCTAGTGTTATCTAGCCTAGAGTTGGTAAAAGAAAACAAAAGAGTTGAGTGGATTGGTGAAAATCGAAGGAGGCGTACCTGGGTGGCGGGTATCGACCGATACCATGTTGGTATCGATCGATACAAGGGATATTGGTCGATGCAATTTTGACATCGATCGATCTGTTTCTCACGGTCCCTTAAGAAATACCCAGCTACTTTGTCGTGTGGATGGTGTCGATCGATACCGGGTGGGTGTCGATCGATACCGCTCCTCTGAATCTGATTCTTCACGTGAAACACAAAACCAAAAACCAAAAACGAAAATAATATAAAAACGTATGTACAAACTTACCAGTGGGTTGCCTCCCACCAAGCGCTTGTTTTCAGTCACTAGCTTGATTTTGCGGATGTCTAGGCTGTGGGTGCATCAACCTGAGACACAATGTGTCCTCTTGGAATCTCGGCTTTCGCCCAATAGTGTTTCACCCTATGTCCATTGACAGTGAACTCCTTGCCTTCAGCACTTATTAGCACAACCGCACCGTGTGGTCGGACTTCCTTGATGGTGAAGGGACCTGACCAACGAGAACGCAATTTTCCAGGAAACAATTGCAAACGAGAGTTATACAGAAGTACCTGGTCATTGGGTTCAAAGTGGCAAGAGAGGATCTTCTTGTCGTGATATGCCTTAGTCCTCTCCTTGTACAGCTCCGAGTTCTCATAGGCGTAGTGCCTAATCTCATCCAGCTCATTCAGCTGAATCAAACGCCTCTCAGCAGCAGACTTGATGTCAAAGTTCATCAGCTTTGTAGCCCATGATGCCTTATGCTCGATCTCCACTGGAAGGTGACACGCTTTCCCATACAGCAAGTGAAACGGTGTAGTCCCAAGCGGTGTCTTGAAAGCAGTCATGTAAGCCCAAAGTGCATCATCCAGCTTTGTAGACCAATCTTTCCGAGTTGTATCCACTGTCTTTTCCAAAATCTCTTTGATCTGCCTGTTGGAGACTTCAACCTTCCCACTAGTATGAGGATAATAAGGAGTAGCCACGCGATGAGTTACACCATGCTTCTTCAATAGCTTTTCGAAGACCTTGTTGATAAAGTGAGTGCCACCATCACTAATAACAATACGAGGTACTCCAAATCGAGGGAAAATAATGGACTTAAACAGCTTAAGAACCACAGAGGAGTCGTTGGTTGGACTAGCAATCGCTTCCACCCATTTGGACACATAGTCCACAGCAACCAGAATGTACATGTTCTTAGATGATGAAGGAAAAGGCCCCATAAAATCAATGCCCCAACAATCAAAAACTTCCACCTCAAGGATGAAGTTCTGTGGCATCTCATGTCGCTTACTGATCTTCCCTCTCCTCTGACAGACATCACACTGGGAGATGAAGGCATGAACATCCTTAAACATCGTAGGCCACCAAAAACCTGCTTGAAGAACCTTGGACACCGTCTTGAAAGTGGCAAAGTGTCCAGCATACTCAGACCCATGACAATGGTACAACACCTCTGGTACCTCAGACTCCGCAATACATCTCCTGTACATTCCATCAGAACAGTGCTTGTACAGGTAAGGCTCATCCTAAAAGAATCTCCTTACGTCACGCATGAACTTCTTCCTAACATGTCGCTCTAGATGCTTTGGCTCATCAGTTGCAGCAAGATAATTGGTGATATCAGCATACCAAGGTCGAGCAGGAGTAGCCACAGCAACTAGAAATTCCTCAACATCAAAGTGATCCATAGGCAAAAATGGCCTGGCTGGCGACGGGTATCGACCGATACTAGGGGAGTATCGATCGATACCAAAACCTGCTGCTCGTGAAAATTGCAGATGTTTGGCAGGAACGCTGTGAAACCTAGTCTCGATGAAGTAAATGTTCTCCTCAGGTAGGAAATCATCAATAGGCACGTCTTCATCGATCCTCATCCTCGAGAGATGGTATACAACTCCGTTTTCGACGCCCTTTTTGTCCTTGACTTCGATGTCGAAACCTTGGAGCAAAAGGACCCAACGACATAGGCAAGGCTTGAGATCCTTGTTCTGCAGCAAGTACTTGAGAGTAGCATGATCCGTGTGGACAATCACCTTAGTCCCAATCAAATAGGACCGAAATTTCTCAAAAGAGAAAACAACCGCTAGCAACTCCTTCTCTGTGGTGATGTAGTTCCTCTGAGCATCATCCAGCGTTCTGCTGGCATAGTAGATAACATGAAGTTTCTTGTCTTTCCTCTGGCCCAGAACTGAACCAACTGCAAAATCGCTCGCGTCGCACATAACCTCAAAAGGTAAATTCAAATCCGGAGGTTGGACAATGGGAGCACTCACCAAGGCTTTCTTAATCTCCTCAAAAGCTGCAAGGCAATCAGGGGTGAAATCAAATTTGACTTCCTTGCATAACAGGGCGGTGAGTGGGCGGGCTTCGAGAAGTCCTTGATGAAACGTCGATAAAACCCAGCATGACCAAGGAAGCTTCGAATGTCCTTCACAGATTTCGGTGGTTGTAGGCTTGTCATGACTTGAATCTTAGCTTTGTCAACCTCGATCCCAGCCGTAGAAACCTTGTGCCCAAGAACGATGCCCTCCTGAACCATAAAATGACACTTTTCCCAATTAAGGACCAAGTGTTTCTCCTCGCATCTCTGTAGCACCTTGCACAAGTTATCCAGACAGTCCTTGAATGACGATCCATAAACTGAAAAATCATCCATGAACACCTCCATAAACTATTCAATCATGTCTGTGAAGATAGACATCATACACCTCTGAAACGTTGCTGGAGCGTTACATAATCCAAATGGCATTCTGCTGTAGGCGAATGTGCGATAAGGACATGTAAAGGTTGTCTTCCCCTGATCCTCTGGATGTATAGGATCTGGAAAAAGCCTGAGTACCCATCGAGGAAACAGTAGTATGGGTGACTCGCTAACCTCTCCAACATCTGGTCAATGAATGGAAATGGGAAGTGATCTTTCCTTGTGGCCGCATTCAACTTCCTGTAGTCAATACACATCCGATGACCAGTGATCGTCCGTGTAGGAATCAGCTCATCCCTCTCGTTCTTCACCACAGTGATTCCTCCTTTTTTGGGCACAACGTGAACTGGGCTGACCCAAAAACTGTCTGAGATGGCATAAATGATCCCTGCTTCCAACAGCTTCATCACCTCCTTTCTGACCACTTCCTTCAGGTTCGGATTCAGCCTCCTTTGATGCTCGATCGAAGCCTTCGACTCGTCCTCAAGATGAATCATGTGCATGCATAGATCTGGAGAGATACCTGAAATGTCATCAAGAGAATAGCCAAGAGCTTTGCGATACTTGCGCAGCTTGCTCAGCAGTAAGGTAATCTCTGCGTTGTTCAAAGAAGAATTAACAATCACAGAGTATGTGGAATTAGGACCAAAAAAAATACCTCAATTCAGCCGGGAGTGGTTTAAGTTCGACCTTAGGAGCCTTCTCCTCACTCCAATCTCCAAACACAGTAGCTTTTGCAGAAGTTTCGGCCAACTCTCTATCTGGTCGTAGGGTATCGACCAATACTAAAGGAGTATCGATCGATACTGATAGTGTAGTGTCGAGCATCTTCGAGTAACCAGCAGCGTCTTCACTCAAGCAAACCTCATATTCAGCTGAACAGACCAATGCCCTCTCCAACGGATCCTCAGGATGCATCTCCAAGAAGTACTCTTCAGCAATGTCCGTGAAAGTATCAATGAAGAAAGTCTGCCCATCGATGGTTGGTCTCTTCATCATCTTCTCCATGTTAAAAGTCATGACCAAATCACCGATGTTAAGAGCTATCTTCCCATTCCTGCAATCAATCAATGCATCAGCTGTTGCAAGGAATGGTCTGCCCAAGATAAATCTCTGGGCTCAGCATCATACTCCAGGACAATGAAATCAGTCGGGATCAATCAATTCCCGATCTTAATGGGGACATCTTCAAGTAGCCCCTCTGGAAGTCGCACTGAACGATCAGCAAGTATCAAAGATATCATGGTGGATGTGAAGTCTGTCATACCCATCCTCTTGGCAACTGAATATTGCATGAGGTTCACACTTGAGCCAAGATCGCATAGAGAACGCTCGAACCTTTCGGTGAATATCGTACAATCCAACACAAAGCTCCCTATATCTGGAAGTTTCTTTGGGATTATGTTGGTCAAGATTGCGCTGCACTCCTGAGTAAGCATCACACATCCCTCTTCAAGGTTCACGTTGCTAGACACCATCTTCTTGACATATCTTCTGAAAGCTGGAGAAGTCTTAATAG
This sequence comes from Eutrema heterophyllum, assembly GCA_002933915.1. Taxonomy (NCBI): domain Eukaryota; kingdom Viridiplantae; phylum Streptophyta; class Magnoliopsida; order Brassicales; family Brassicaceae; genus Eutrema; species Eutrema heterophyllum. The sequence continues at coordinate 1,006,764 of PKMM01046243.1, read as the reverse complement.
CATCGAGGAAAGGAAGTTCAACAATCAGCTTGTCCAATATCTGCTTGCATCTAGAGTCTTCTACCTCCTTCTTAGTCTTCCCAACAGCTCTGAGATAAGGTATCCTCGGTATATAGACTCGTTCTGCAACTACTTTAGGCACCACATTCGAAATCTTAGGTGTCTTCTCGACAGTAGGCTCAGTATCGACCGACACCTTAGGAGTATCGATCGATACACGGGTTTTGGAGTTGTCCCGTGAAAGTAATTGCACTGGTGTCGATCGACACTTGCTGGTGTCGGTCGATTCTTGTTGTCTCGAAACGTCTTTGGAAGATCCTTGGACGGGTATCGACCGATGCTGGCTGGTGTCGGTCGATACTAGGGGTATTTCGGGAGCCTCATCGTCGTCATCTTCAGCAAGAATGACGAAATCCTCTGGAGTAGAAGTCTTCTTCACTCTTGTATTGACCTCTTTTCCACTTCTCAAGGTGATAGCATGAACATGTTCCCTTGGATTCACTATTTTTCCTAGAAGAAAACCTTCCTGTCTCTTCACAGCTTCTGCGGTCTGAGCGACTTGAGTTTCCAGCCTCTTCTGATGAATGCTAAGAGCTTCAATCTTTCCATTCAGATCCGTGTACATGGCATCCATCTTCCCATTAAAATCCACTGTCATCTTCTTCTATCCCTCGAGAAGCTGTTCGAGCATAGACTCGACCCTGCTCTTCTGAGTCTTGGGCGGTGGAGATTGATAGGACGAACTCCCATAGGCACGCGTGTAGTCGCTGCTCTGCATTGGTTTCTGGGAAAAGGTATTAGCTCCAAAACCTGAGGGCTTGAAATCAGACTTGAATCCTCCTCTCTGAGCATTGTTGGTGAAGCCTCAGCTATTGTTGTACTGATATCGCTGATTTTGAAAACCAGCACCTCCAATGTAATTAACATCCCCTGCTTCATCCTCATCAACATTCTCGACCTCATCAGCAAAGTGAACAGCCTTCTGCTGCTTGCCCATCAACAAATTATGCACCGAATCCAGCTTCGCATGCACCTCAGCAATCTGTGACCCATCAATGCTCCCATTCAACCTCTTCCGCTCAAAATCTGCATTCTTGGTGCTATTGCTAGACGCCAAGTTCTCAATCAGCACATAAGCATCTTCGGGATATCTCGTGTTGAAATTCCCATTGCTCGCAGCATCCAGAGCCATCTGATATCTCCAATCGATTCCTCTGAAGAAAATACCCAGCAATTGAACCTGAGTAAACCCGTGATGCGGGCAATCTCTCTGGTATGATATGAACCTTGCCCAAGCGGCTTTAAAAACCTATGTCGCTCCCGGAGAAAATTGAGAAATCTTGTTCCTCAGCTCCTCGGATCTCGCATCATCATAGAAGTTGTTAAGAAACGCGTTCTTCGTCTCTACCCAAGTAGTCATCGATCCTGGAGGCAACTGCTTCAGCCAGTAAGCTGCATCCTTACCAAGAGAGTATGGGAAAAGCTTACAAAAAGGAACTCATTGGGCACTCCATTGTACTTGATGCTAGTGACCAAATCCTCGAACCTCTCGATGTGATCCATGGGATGCTCATGAGAAAGACCATGAAAAGGGTGCTGACCCACAAGTGTGTAGTATGCAGGTTTCAGCTCAAAGTCATTCCTCTGAAAAGTGGGAATACGAATCGCAGACCGATTGGTATAGAACTGATCGGGTCTGTTGTACCCTCCAAGCATCCTGGCACGATTAACCTCAGCATTACCATGATTCACTTCGTTGTCGCACACCCTGCGCAGCATTCTCATCGACAACTAGTGGAGGGATTATGATGTTTCCCTCTCCATCAAGTCGCTGTCCAGTCTCATTGCACATATTACCATCCTGGTCTCTCAAGGCTCTAGCCTCGTCACGATTCAACACAACTTGATTGTTTATCTCTGCTTGTTTCTTATGAATCCTGATCGTGCGCTCTAAGTCAGCTAACTTCTTGTTTGACAGATTAGTCAACTGTGTGCCCTTGTTTCTCCTGGTTTCACGATTAGGCATACACCTGAAACACAAGAGTCAAGAGACATAAGTAACAAAACTCAAAAAAAGTAAACTAAAACGGCGGGTATCGACCGATACTAGGCGAGTATCGATCGATACCGTCAGACTTAGTGGAAATTCTCAGCAAAAATCCAATGGTGAAATTAGAGTCCCCGGCAACGGCGCCAAATTTTGATATACTCAAATATAATACCCTAAAGTACTAAAGTAGTAGTTGCAGTAAGTTAGGGGTCGAACCACAAAGACTCAAGATATCACTCAATAGATTGCAAGATTTGAATTAAGCTAAGTCAATAGATTAAACAGAAAACAACTAAGATTATCAAGTGGGTTGTAAATTCAATGGGAAAAACTAGGCTCAGGGTATCTCTCAGGAGATCAGAGAATGCAGACAAATCAATCTATCAGGATTCAGATTTAGCACGGTTTTTGAACTCAAAACACAAAATTATAGTTAAGCAACTTTCGTTGCGAGAATTATCTAAGTCTAAGTCCTAGAATTCCAAATTTCTTTGCTAATCCTAAGGATCTAAACCAGCTTTAGAGTTCATGTTTGATATGTTCACAAAGAAACTAAACCAAATTTCTTTGCGGATAGTTATTTTGCTCACCCTAGGTTCTGTCAGGTTATTCAATTGCACTTTCGTGCCTAATCAATTAACCTAACATCTAAGTTCTGGGTGATCAAGCTAGAATTAGCACTAAGAACAATCTATGGTGAAGAACTTAATTGATTATGAACCCTAATAAATCGATCTATCTAACATTCAGAGAAATCCTTTTATGAGAACCCTAAACCTAAAAGAGAACTACTCAGACATGGAGATTAAAGAAAACAACATGACTGAATAATACTTCAATAAATAAAATAGGAACAGAGTAAAACAAAGGTTCGAAATCTTCTCTCTGACGAACAAAGTTCAGATTTATCTCCTTCAAAACTCTCTCTCCACAGAAACCAGAATAGAATAAAGCTTGATCAAGCCTCATAGCCAAAGTGGCTTCAAAACCTAACTTAAACTCCTAAGACACGTTTTGGGCTAAATTGTAAATAATAAAGTCTTCTGGGAAATTTTGCAATTCTTCAACTCTTCATAAAAGTCGCGACTCGTGTCTTGCTGTAGTGAGTATCGACCGATACTAGGGTAGTGTCGATCGATACTGAGGCTTCAAATTGGGTACTCAGCGACACGAACTTCTGCTTTGCTCTAAAATGCTTCAGAAAGCTCTAATATCTCCAATTATGCTCCAAACGTGCTAAAACCTGTAAAAGACTCTAAAACACTACAAAATAGTAGAAATACTCTATAAAACGGACTTATATAATGGCTTAAACGGGGTAAAAACCATAATATATCACCTGGTAATGCCCAAATCCTTGACACTTAAAGCACTTCTTCTCATATTAAGGTTAATAGGTGTTGCGATAGTCTTTGTCTCCACCTTCTTAGTACTACTACTAGCTTCTCCTTTAACAGCCAGCTTAGGATTAAAAGAAGAACCATAATTGTAAATTCGGGTGTAAGGCTTCTTTCCCATCTTGACCTGCTTCTCCACCTTGATAGTAAACTTCTTCACGTCATCAAGAGTCCAGTATGATTGCAATTCCACCTTAGATGCAATCTCTTCATTCAAACCATGCACAAAACGTGCCATAGTTCTCTCTTGTGGCTCTTGAACATCACAACGCAACTGCAACAAATCAAACTCCCTTGTGTACTCCTCAACAGTGCGCTTCTCTTGCTGCAAGTGTGTAAGTAATCGGATAGATAGGAAGATCGGGATCACCACACTTTGATAAAGTCGTCACCACAGTGATAAAGAAACCCGTTGAGCTAACACCACACCTGGATAAAGTTGCCACCACAAGATGATAAGACGCTCGAATCCACCACCAATGGCTCTCCCAAAACCAAAGGATAAAGGAAAATGATCAAACGATCACAAAAGGGTCACAATGACTCTCCAAATTCTCAATACTCAAAGTCTGATTTTTATTTATGCATAAAGCCTCATTATATAGAGGAAGATACAAGTAAACTCATCCCCTAAGGTTACAATGCATGTAGACTACTTAGGAAATTGAAAAGACAATTATTAGATGCATAAAAACTAGAAAAATTGATTGAATTAAAAGCTGTCTTGACTAATGACGAAAATGACTCTTGGCATGCTTCTTTTGGGCTCTAAAACACTCCTTAGACATTAATCCATGAAATATAGCCCATCATCTTGTTGCCCACATTTTAGATACGTGGTTGGGCTAAAAACAACATAGTAACAGCCAGCCCATTGTTCTTCTCAACTCCTTGTGTTGCTGCCTTGTATTGCTCACTTACTCCCGCATCAAAGGGTGGTGTTTCTTTGGTGTCCCTTTCTTGGCCTTAGTGATTTTATCATTCCCTTGCCCTTTTTTAATCTCACTCTCGTCCTCCATTGTGGTGGGAGGGAGAGATCCCAAGCAAGCCTCATTGATGACCAAGGTTTCTTCACTATTACCATAACCAAAAGCGTTTTCATCACAAGATCCTTTCTTCTCACAACTAGCTTTTGGAAATGAAACCACATCCATCTTTTCACAACAACCCACATACTCAACTCTTAGAGCTTGAACCTCATTACCCTCACAAGTTATCGTCCCGCAAAGCCCATATGATGGAGGCTTCATTGGGTAAAAGAGCTTACCATTTACGTTCTTGAGCACCATCCTCTTGTTTTGTGAAGTCCATGCTTGCACCGGTGGTACTGAGGAATGGAGTCCCAAGAAGGAGAGGGAGCTTTTTGGTTTGTCCCATCTCCATAACAATGAAGTCCGTTGGTACAAGACACTCTCCGATCTTGAGGGGATAGTCTTCAACAAGGTCAAATGGTTTCCTTGAAGAAGAATATCCAAACGTGATGGTGGAGGGGTAATCTTCCATACTCTTGATCCCAGGACTCTTAACCATCTCCAAGGACATGACATTCACACTCGAACCCGAGTCACACAAAGCATCATCTAGCTTCAAGTCTCCAAGAGAGCAAGTGATGGAGAATTTACCGGGATTTCCAAGCTTGGGGATAGACTTAGGCTCAACCCTCGTTATGCTTGGTGAATCAAAGACCGCCATAAGCTCTTCCACTTTCTCTCGGTTCTCAAGTATGTTTTTGATGAAATTTTGGTGTTGTTGGACTTGAGACAAGTCACTCACACTAGGCAAAGGTGCTCCAATCTTATTCATGTTTGCTTTGTAGCTTGAAAGCACTTTCTTTTGAGCCTTGGTGAGAAAACGACCGGGAAATGGAAGTGGAGGCTCATATGGAGAAGGTTAAATGCACAAAGCCTCTTTCTTAAACATCACATGTGTCTCCATGTTCTTCTCTTTAACCACGTCCTTGAGAGACTTCTCAACCTCTATTTGTGTAGAAATCCCTTGCTCTTCATGTATGCTTTTACCCTTTCCCTCAACAAAAACCACATCATCTTCATTCCCAAGGGCACCCCGCAAGGGTCACCCCCCCCCCCCCCCCCCCCCCCCCNAATTTCCTCATTGAGATTTGAGGGAAGCTCTCTAGATGGAAGGTCGTCATCATTTGGACTATAGAGTACTCCTAAGAACTCCTCAATTGTGCGTTCATACTCCTTGGGGTTTTATATTGCCTTTCCGGGTAATGAACTTTGAGATTGAGATGATGAAGAAGCAATCTTGCTTTCAATGTGCTTGATCTTAGAAGTCAATGTCTCCAACTTAGATGTGAGATCATTGTAAGAGTAATCCACTTTGTTATGGATTTCCGTCATCTTCTTACTTATATCCATTGCTCCATTAGCTTGGCCTTGAAGAAGTTGTTGAAGCACGTTTTTCATATCAAGGTCTTGAGGCATAGAGTTGTTTCCTTGAGCTTGTGACACAAAACTGGGTGGAGCAAAAGCTTTCTTAGGTTGAAACCCGCCTTGGTTCCCTTGAAAGTTGTTCTTGGGAACATAGCCTTGTTGTTGATTGTTGGAGGTTTGACAATGGTTAGCTTATTGGGGGTAGACTTGGTCTTGTGGATTCTCCACATTTGGATTCCTATATGAGAGGTTAGGGTGGTTGCTATAGTTGTTGTTGAAACCCCTTTGATAGCCACCATGATTCCCAACATAATGCACTTCCTCTTGATTACTCAAATCCACCATTTCCTCTTGAAACTGTTGGTTTGCATCAAAATCTCCAACAAAATGAACCAAATTTTGAGTAGCATTGAGAAGCTTGTCCATCATGGCGGATTGCTTTTCCATCTTATCATTGAGAGCCTTCATTTCTTTAGTCCTTCTTTGCTCCTCAAAATCACTTGTGGTCTTTGTACCTCTATCATAGTCATCACCATATGTGCCATCACTTTGAGCAAGGTTTTCCACTAGCTCCATAGCTTCATTGACCTCCTTGGCCAAGAAATTTCCATTTGAGGCCGTGTTTAGGAGCATTCTAATCTTGGGCAATGCTCCACGGTATAGAGTGCTCAAGAGTGAGGCGTTCGAGAAGCCATGATGGGGACATTGCATTGTGTAGCTTCGAAACCTTTCCCATGCTTCATTGAATGTCTCATTCCCTCGTTGGGTGAAGCTTGAGATTGCATTGATCCTAAGAGGTAATGGATCCTTGAGGTAAAGTCTTCTCCCATTGGTGTGCTTTGTCTCCAAGTGAGAATGGGAATAATCGGAGTTTGAAGCCATCCTTGGAGACTCCGTTCATCTTGGTGAGACCACAAATTCTATCAAATTGATCAAGATGATCCAAGGGGTCTTCCATGGTGAGACCGTGATACTTATTGCTTTGCACCATATTTATCCAGCCGGCCTTAACTTCAAAATTGTTGTTCTCCATGGGTGGGGCTTGAATTCCTTGACGGTTTTGGTATGCGTTAGCAGCATCACCCGCTCCAACAATGTTTTGGGCTCGTGGAGGGTGGTTTGGAGCTCTAGCATTACGGGCGGGTGATGGTGGGTGTTGTTGCATGTTCCCACCGTGAGCTTGAGCTTGTGGGTTTCTATTTCCACCGTTAGCTTGTTGTTACCATTAGCAATGAATTCTCATTGTTGTTACCAACCGGAAGCTCTTCAACGTTGTCCATACCCAACCTCTCAATGTGTTGAGCTTGTCTTCTTTCTCTCCTTTCTCTAATCCCATGTTCCAATAGGTGAATGTCGTCTATTGGCTCAACAAGATTGCCGTTGCCTCTAGAACGTGTATGCATGCACCTATAAGAGAGAGATAGCAATAAGAAGTGAAAGAGATTAGTAACCAAAAGAAAAATAAAGCTTAATCTCAAGAAGATTTAAAATTTTAATGTTGAAAGCTAAACCCAATCGGCAACGGCACCAAATTGATAGTAAGATTTTGTCTATCTAGAATCAATTACTCTAGATGCAGCATAAGAGGTATCAATCCAAATGGGTTAAGTTCCAAGCACCAAAAATACATAAAACTTCCTAATTTAAGCTAAGCAAAGTTGTTTTTGAGTTTTTATCTAGTAGCCTAATTCAAATTGAAAGTAACAAAGCAAGCAACTAAACAACTTAAACAATGAATAAACAATATGATAAATGCAAGCCCTTGGAAGAGGTTATGGAATTTGGGGACTTCTATGATCAATGTCAATACACACAATCAAGCAATTTCTCTTAGCCTAGAACACTTAAACAAGACTAATCCACTCTCATGGTCTTAATCACTTTTCTAATTAACTTATCAAGATCAAATTATCATTTGTGAAAAGTTAATTAACAAGTCTTAGTTACAAGTTCTAATACCCATAATACTTCTTAAACATCTATTCTCATAGGTTAAGCAAGCAAAATCTCTTATCTAGCTCTTTGGGAAATTTTATCAAATACCTTGTGGGTGTGAAATTCTCTATGTTCTAGATAAGCTTTCTCAAAACAAATCTAGCATTGTAAACACTAAATAAGAGAGGAAAGAAGTAATCTAATCCCTAGACATCATTGATCAATCACGAAATCCCCTAATCTACCTCACCCATGAGCTTTAAAAGAACTACTCACTAATCATGATGAAACCCTCAATTCCCATTAGAAAGATGAAGGATTCCATGATTAGATGATTAGAAATAGAAGAAAGATTAGAGATTAAGAAACTAAAACTTAGATTGCATAAACAAAGAGAGATATCTCTTACAAAGTACTTAGAACCCTAAAAGGAAGTTGTTTTTGCTAAGAGAAAACAAGATAAAAGAATTTTTAGCCTCTAGAAAATTATGTTTAAACATATTTATAGCAAAAGTGGACGAATCGGGTCAATCCGGGACAAACTGGGTATTAACCCGATCGGATATGGGTTGAAGGGACACACACTGACCAGGCCTTGGTCGGTGTTGCTGATGTCATCACACAGGTCGATGACACCGACCAAAGGTGGGTCGGTGTTGAGTTAGTTAAGCCGAGTACCGGGCAGCCTTGGGTCGGTGTTGAGGGAGTCTTGGGTCAATGCTTGTTTCTGTTTCAATACCGACCAGGTACACTGGGCAAAGTAGAGTCGGTGTTGAGTTGTAGTAGGTTGGACACCGAGTGAGGTTTGGTAGGTGTCATGGGTCGGTGCTCATCTCTGTCTTGATACCGACCAAGGACAACGGGCAAAGGAGGGTCGGTGTTGAGTTGGCTGGAGACCGAGTGGCTTTTGTTCGGTGTTGAGAGGAGGCTTGGGTCGGTGTTCCCTTCTGTCTTGATACCGACCAAGGACACCGACTAAAGGTGGGTCGGTGTTGGTCGAAGGTCTCACAGCCAGACAGACATATCTTTGGTAAAATCTCCATATCTCCTGAACCACATATTCGAATACCTTGAAACCACTTCCAGACGACATCTAACTCATTTTTCAATCATTGTCATGAAGACCTTCAAAGCTAAATCTGATGGGAAACGCTTCGTCCGGCCATATCTTTCAAACACCTCGGGTGAACTTTGCATTTTTCCTTTGCTCCATCACTCCAATTATCTCCAAAACATCTCCAAGTACCTAAATAGACTCCAAAACCATGCAAGACTCACTAGGACCTAATACGAACTAGCTAAACTCTAGTTAAGACCAAAACACTAAAGAAAACTATGAAAACACATGCATGAGAAATACTAAGATACATACATGCGAAAATGAGTAAAATATGATAATATCAACAAGCTCACACAAATCACACGCGTAGCCAATGAGAGAGTGACGCTTAGTGGACTTAACCATACCGAATTCAATTCTCGAATCATCGTTTATCTTGAGCCGATATACTTCAGCTCCTTGAGATACTCTACTTGCCCGAGAGTATCTTCTATACTTTACCGATCTTGGCTACTACTTCTTCAAATCTCCACATGTAGCCACGATCAATAAAACTTGGTGACTCCTTGTATCCAAATCCGGATACCTGCCTTCCACTTGTGAATGCACATCTTAGTTCTTCGAGACATGAAGCATCTTCAATGCTTCTTGAACCTTGTTTACCGTAACACCTTGGTAAAGATATGTGCAGGATTGTAAGCCGTAGGAATCTTCAACATTTGTATTTCCCCTTTTCTGATCAAATCTCTTCCAAAATTATATCTCACATCCATATGCTTGGCCTCTCGTGATGGGCATCATTCTTAGATAGTGCAATGGCAATTTGAGAATCACAATAGACTTCAACTGACTACTGTTCAAAACCCAATTTTGTTGCAAAACCCTTTAACCACACGACTTCCCTAGTAGAATCTGCCAAAGCAACATATTCAGCTTCCGTAGTTGACATTGCTACAATCTTCTGCAATGTCGACCTCGAACTGATGGTATTTCCATCTGCAGTGAATACCATTCCTGTAATAAACCTCCTATTATCCATGTCTGCTGCATAATCCGAATTACAATACCCTCTAATTACAAAATCCCCTTTCTTCATGTAGCATAAACTAGTTTCAATTGAACCCTTGATGTATCTGAGTACCCACTTCACTGCTTGCCAATGCTCCTTGACCGGATTACTCATGAATATGCTGATCAATCCCTCAGGATAGGCCAAGTATGTCATAGATCCAACCATCAAGTACATTATGCTTCCCATAACACTCTGATATGGGATAGTCTTCACGTACTCCTGCTGAGTTCTTAGTTCCTTCTCTGTTGCAGACTTCAACTTGAAAGGAGCTCCCATTGGTGTAGCTACTGACTTAGGATGATCAATACTGAAATTTCTTACAAGATATCTCTTACAAAGTTATCCAAGAGTCCTTAAAAACAAGGTCACCACGTTTTTGCTAGAGGAAATGAGAGAAAAATAAAGCTTAGATCATGAAAATTAGGTTTTTTGACTATTTAAAGGAAGGTGAGCGAACCGGGTCAACCCGGGACAAACCGGGTATTGACCCGGTCAAAGTGGGTCAAATCTGGTCTTTAGTGGCCAATACCGAGCCCACAGGTCGGTGCAACTGATCGGTGTAGTTGCTGGGCTTCAACTCCGGGCAGAACTCGTTTGGGCGGCAGACAGACATGTATTTTCTAAATCTGATGTATCTTTTGAACCACAACTTCAAACTACGTGAAACCACCTCCAGATGACATCTAACTCAATTACCTAGAATTGCTATGAAGACCTCCGAAGCTAATTCGGATTGGAGACCCTTTGTTCGGGCCGATCTTTCAGACCCATCGGGTGAGCTCGGCTGGTTTGGGTGAGATACCGATGCCACAGGTCGGTATTGTGCTCGGAATTTTTGCTCCTGTTTGCATACCGAACATCTACACCAAGCCGTGGACTCGGTGTAATGCCCTGAGGTTGCTACGCCGAGTGACAATACCGAGCAGTGGACTCGGTATTGAAGAAACCATCTCGGCCATGCGGACACGTCTTCAGTAAACCCTCGATAACTCCCTATCCAGATGTCAGAATGATCTGATTCAAACTCCTCGGGACAGCTAACTCATCCCTCTACAACTTTCAGGAAGGTCATTGGAGCTGATTAAGAACGGAAAGCTTCCGTCCAGCCACATCTTTCCGGCGTCTCGGATGGACTTTGCACTCTACTTTGGTCCATTTCTCCAATTATGCCCAAATTGCCTCCAAACACCTAGAAAACACTCCAAAACATGCAAGAACTTACTAGGACCTAATGCAAATGTCCTAAACTCTAAAGAGACCTAAATGTAAGACAATGATTATGCATGCAAATGACATAAAACTCTAAGTAAAATGTATGCTAGAACATGTAAAATATGAAGATATCAATTCCCCCAAACTTAAACCTTTGCTTGTCCTCAAGCAAACAATAGTAAGAAAAGAGAGAAGACTAAAAATGAGAGCTCAAATCCACAAGTGCCATAAAAATAATTTAAGCCCAATGTCCAAGTTGCAAACTTCATAATGTGATCAACAAACTTACTCAAAAGTGACTAGCCATACTTATCCTTGCATGACTTACATTCAAACCTCAACCTACACAAACTTTCATATCCTCCAACCCCTTGACATTGATTAAGTGTAATAAGCGTGAATCATGTTTATGCAAGATCAAATGAATTCGTTTGGCTAAGGGTTCGGTTATGAGATGAAGATGATCTCATTACCACGCATGGGTAATCAAATGCAAGGATCTCTCATGGAAAGAGCAAACTTTAGCAAAATGCTAAAGGTAAAAGGCAACATATGCATACAAGGGAGAATTATCATCTACCCAAATGCCTAGAGTGTCTCTAACTAAACCTTTCTAACCCGTTGTGCCCCTATCCTAAGCTACCCTTTTCTTCTCAAGGCATTTTGCCTTCTCGAACCCAAACACGCTTGTCATTCTTTTCACTTCATCTTCTTCTCACTCGGGGATTAGCTTCTTCTTCCTTGCTCACCGTAGCTCTCCTTTTTGTTCATTCTTGTTCACGCCTCTTGCACCTTTTTGATGCTTTTGCCTTTGGTTTTTTCTTGTTCTTTGAACTTTTGAGGCTAATCTTATACTTAGAGCTATTCTTACGAATCTTTGCACCAACCAACCTATAGATCCAATCCTCTTTTTCCTTCTCCTTGTTTATCTTTCCCATTCCACAATACCATTCCAAACAAAACCGTTCACCAAATTTCCAAACCGCCCCCCATATCGAACCAAGAACCACCAACCTAGCTAGCCTACTCTTAGATTAACCCCGTGATGATGGAGCTAAATCTACACGAGAATTCCTCCTTGTCGCCCTAAACCTAACACTTTTTGCCAAGTTTGCTCGAAAGAAGGCCTCACCAATCAGACACGAATATCAATGGCTAGAAAGAAGGTTGAGGTCAAAGTAGGGGAAACCATTCCAATGATGGGATATGGCTACTTGGATAAACAAGAGTGGTGAAAGGGAAAAGACTATCCAAGTATGTATGAAGTGATCCACGAATCCAACCAAAAATGCATAAACACAATAATTACAAGTCAAAATTAAGGTTATCACTTAGATGGGGTTGAATTCAAGTCAAGGTTTGCTTCAATCAAGGCAAGAACAATAAGACATGAGATCAAGGCATGGTTCGTTCTTAATTTCTACACGAGATCAAAGCATCAAGTAACTAGCAACAATGGCATTGGACTAAGCTCTTAATATGGTACTTTACAAGGAAAAATCTATCATTGCTCCTAATGCTCATGCAAAGCTACCTTATATGCTATGCATCTAGACTCAATCCTATATGGAATGCACAAAAATTCAAAAAATTTCAAATTTATTGAAAATGCATGATATGCATGAGACTCAATATGCAAAATGCAAAATAAGAACACAAAACGCATGGTTAGACACCGGTCCCTCCCCCAAACTTAAATCACAACGTCTCGGTGTGAAAGAAGATCAAGAGAGAGACCAAAAACGAAAGATAAAAATGCAAAGAGACTCAAAAGGAAAAAGTTACTTACAAATGAGGAGTAAGACTAGATGAATGGAGATGAATGAAGATCTTTCGACATCTACACCAATGTGCCTTGCCACGACCCTGCTACCACTAAGAACCTTGCAACCACCCAAAAAAAGATCAAAAAGAACAAGAAAGCGTAGAAAGACATGAAAAGAAAGTATGTACAATGATAAGCTTGGGGTGTCTCCCAAGAGCACTTTGTTTAAAGTCACTAAGTTTGACTTTGGTTACCCTTTTAGGCGGGTGAGAGAGGAGTGTGAGCACTCCATGGTGGATCTTTGAGCTCGAGCTTGAGCACCTTGCTCATGACCTCTTCAAGACCGGCCTCCCCTTTCTCTTTGAGCTCGGGTGCGAGGATCGCCTTGATCGAGGCAAAAGGTTTGGGCCGTCCCTTGCACTTGATCTTGTACTCAATCACTCCATCCTTGTGCTTCCAAGGAGTGAGTGTCATCATAGAAGGCTGGCTTGGCTCGGACCTAGACCCATGAAGCTTACGTGGTCCATGTATCCCCTTGGCCTTGGTCCTTGCCTTCTTATGACCCTCACTAGTTTCTATCTCATTCTCCATTTTAGTGTGGAAAAGAGATTCCAAGCTATCACAATCCAATGCAAAGGCTTCTTCATCATTACCATAACCCAAAATGTTTGCCTCATGAGGGCCTTTCTTCTTTTTGCAACCCTTTGGGGGTGAAGACACATCCATCATCTCATAACTACCCACAAACGCCACTTCCTCAACATGAACTTCGTCCTTAGAGCCATGGAGAACTCTCTCAACCTCTCTTAAAGCCTCTTTACTCTCTTCATCCGAGAAGACAACTTTGAAATACTCACTTGGGCTTTCATTCACTTTACCCTTGAGTTCCTCCATGGGTTTACTAGAGAGGGGGTTTCCTTGAGCATCTTGATTCTCCAAATTTTTGAGCCTAGAAGTTATGGTTTCAAGCCTTGAGTTGAGATCATTGTAAGAACAATCTATCTTGGTTGAGGTTTCAACTTGTCCCTTGAGAGCTTGTTTAAATACCCCATTAAGATCCTCATCTTGTGGCATGGAAAACCTATGTTGCCTTTGAGGAACCAAACCTTGTGTGAAACTTTGTGGAGGAACAAGAGGAGCATGATTTCGGGAGGCACACCTTTGGTTGTCATTGAAATCTTCAACAAAATGAACCGACCTTTTAGTAACAATGAGAAGTTTGTCTATTTTTTCATGTATAGCTTTAATCTCCTCTCTACTTTGGTCTTCGTGCCTTTCACTTCCTAGTGGAGATCCAAGGTAGTCCTCTCCATAGTTCTCTTCGCTTTGGGCGAAGTTCTCAACTAGTAGCTCGCATTGTTCCACGGTGAGGTTTTTAAAACGCCCATTGCTAGCCGCATCTAGGGTCCACTTGTGCTCTTGATCTATTCCCAAATATAAGATACTAAGGATGGCTTCTTTCTCGAACCCGTGATGGGGACAATCTCGAGTATATCCTTTAAGTCTTCCCCATGCCTTATGAAAACTTTCATGCATGCCTTGCTTGAAATTTAAGATGTCCGTTCTAGTTTGGACCGTTCTTTGTGTGGAGTAGAACTTGTTGAGGAAAATCTCCTTGCAATCATCCCAAGAATTTACCAAGCGAGAGGGCAATGTTCTCTCCCATTGGCTTGCTTTTCCTCTAAGAGAAAACGGAAACAAGATGAGCTTGATGCTATCATGGGGCACCCCTCCGGTTCTAAACGTGTCACACAACCTCTCAAACGAATCCAAGTGATCATAAGGATTTTCCACCCTTGTCCCCAAGAATCTAGACTCTTGAATCAACCTAACCAAGCTTGGCTTTATCTCGTATGCCTCGGCTTCGATTGGTGGTGAGTGAATTCCATATCTTGATCCACGACAACATGGAGTGTCAAAACTCCCAACCATTGCCTTCTCCTTTGGAACTAGGATTGGATTTGATACCAATTCTTGAGGTTGTGCCATTTCTTGAAGTTGTGGGGTTTGAAGAACGTTCCTTTGGTAGTCCATTTCCGACACCCCAAGTGATCTCGTCTCTCCACTACTTTTCCCTTGGACTCGATACCCTCTTTGATCATCCATATCAAACACTTCAAATGATCTTGCCTTTCCATTGCTCTTTCTTTGGATTCGGTACCTATGAAAACACAAGAGGCCTAAGGAAGACAAGTTAGAGACAATGTACAAGAGAAAATTCATCATCTCAATGAGATGCATGCTCTTAGTGATGTGCATCAACATAATGTAAATAAAAGCCTAGTCTTATTAAGAACCTAAATCATAATGGCTAACGCTAAACCTCCCCGGCAACGGCGCCAAATTGATAGTAGATATTTTGGTATCTATATAATCAATTCTCTAAATGCTATTGTAGCATAAGAGGTATCGAACCAAGGAGGTGTGAGGTTAACACACTAGGAATGCAAGAAACTATATAAGCTAGGCAAATCAAGCGATTTTGGTTTTAATTCTAGCAACCTAATGTAATTGAAAGCAAATAAGTAAAAGACAATCACTAAACGAGATTAACAATGATTAAAAGAGGGATCTTTGGGTAAGGTAATTGATTTGGGGGAATCCAAGCTAATCAATGATGTCAAATTAACCACATAAGTTCATTCCCTTAAGCCTAGAACACTAATCAAGATTAATCTAATCTCTTAGCACTAATCATTTCACTAATTACCTAATCAAGAACAAACTCTCATTTGTGATTAAGTAATTAACAAACATTAAATTCAAGTTCTAATAGCTAATAATCACCTTAGGCAATCACTTTCATGAGCTAAGTATGAAAATCATCTTATTTAACTCTACTAGGCATTTCATCAAACAATTGGTGTGCATGAAATGCATTTAGTTCTAGATCATCTTTCTCAAGCCTAATCTAGCATTAAAATCATCAAATAAGAGAGGAAACATGTTAATTAAGCCCTAGACATCAAAGACTAACCAAGAAAACCCCTAAATCTACCAAACCCAATGATCCAAAGAGTTTCTACTCACTAACCATGGTGAACCCAACAAATTCTATGAAGAACATGTTAAATCCCATAATTAATGAGTAAAAGATGATTAAGAAAGAAGATATAACTTAAACTTGCATTCAAATTCAAGATATCTCTTACAAAGTTATCCAAGAACCCTTAAAAACAAGCTCACCACGTTTTTGCTAGAGGAAAGGAGAGAAAAATAAAGCTTAGATCATGAAAATTAGGTTTTTGGACTATTTAAAGGAAAGTGGGCGAACCGGGTCAACCTGGGACAAACCGGGTATTGACCCGGTCAAAAGTGGGTCAAATCTGGTCTTTAGTGGCCAATACCGAGCCCACAGGTCGGTGCAACTGATCGGTGTAGTTGCTGGGCTTCAACTCCGGGCAGAACTCGTTTGGGCGGCAGACAGA
>PKMM01046243.1:780613-989690 GCA_002933915.1 Eutrema heterophyllum | reverse complement strand
TATTAATATAAACATCATTCTCTAACCTTTTGAAGTAGACACACCCATCATATTCACTTATTATGTAACCATTCTGAATCATGAAGTCATCAAATCTTATGTTCCATTGTCTAGGAGAATGTTTTAATCCATACAATGATCTTCTCAAGAGACACACCTTGTCTGGATGCTTATTGTCCACAAAACCCTCAGGTTGTTCCATCAGTATGTGCTCATCTAAATAACCGTGTAGAAAAGCTATCTTGACATCTAATTGTTGCAGCTCCATGTCAAAATGAGTGATTGTTGACAGTATGTATCTGATTGATACATGTTTGACCACCGAAACAAATATATCTTGGTAGTCAATGCCGTCCTTCTGAAAAAATCCCTTTGCTACTAGTGTGGCTTAAAACCTTGGTATCTCTACCCCATGTACTCATGCCTTCCTCTTGAATATCCACTTGCAACCTATTGGTTTCTGGTTCTTTGGTCTATTCACCAGATTCCAAGTGTGGTTCTTCCACAATGACCTGCATTTCTTCAACATATGCCTTTGTCCTCTTGTCACTGTCTAGATCATTCATTGCTTCTTCATAGCTAGATGGTTCCGGATTTCCTACATCTTCTGTCAAACCACATATATATTATGCATATTCACTCTCATACTCATCTTTGTCATCATATATCTCATAGTCATCATACTTCAATGGCGGTCTTGTTTGTCTTCTCGGTCGATCCCTTACCAGTTCATAACCACTCAGATCTTGACCCTCATTAAATGTATTCCCTATTGCTCCATTATCTTGAGTCATTTGACTATGATCTTGCTGAGATTCTTCTGTAGAAGCTCCACCTTGAGAACTATCTTCTTCTTGTTCTCTGTTATTTCCTGCAAAATTAAAATCACATTCTTGCTAGTTAAAATTTGAGGATTATGAATACCTGTCAGGAGCTCCACCTTGATGTCCTTATACATCTTAACTTCTCGGAAGACAACATGTCTACTGATGACACATTTCATGTCTTCAAATAACCAAACTTTGAATCCCTTAACCCCTTCTGGATAGCCTGTGAAGACCCCTTTCTTTGCTCTAGGATTCAACTTCCCTTTATCTGAATGAACATATGCTAGACAACCAAATTTCCTTAGACCATCTAGTGGAGGCATAATTGATGTTCATAACTCCTCTGGAACACTAAAGTTCAACACATATAAAGGTGATCTGTTTATCAAATACACTACAGTGGCTGCAGCTTCAGCCCATAATCTTTGTTCTATACCACTTTCACTCAACATGCTCCTCACTTTATTCATAATTATTCTATTCAACCTTTCTGCAACTTCATTCCATTGAGGTGTGTAAGTACATGTTCTATGTCTTATAATACCTTCATCTTTGCAAAACATGTCAAACTGTTGGTTAGAGAACTCCAAGCCATTATCAGTACGAAGTTTCTTGATCTTTCTCTCTGACTGAGTCTCCACCATCTTCTTCCAATCCACAAAGTGTCTGAAAGCTTCATCTTTAAATAGTAGGAAGTAAATTCAAACTTTTATTGTGAAGTCATCAGTGAAAGAAATGAAGTACTGATTCTTTCTTAGACTCATTGGGACATTAAAAGAACCCCAAAGATCTGAATGAACATAATTTAACTTTTCCTTAGTAACATGTTGAGCCTGGCCATATGAAACTCTATGTGTTTTCCCGATTATACAATCTTCATGAAACTTCAGATCATAAACCTTGTTGTCTTTGAAACATCCTTTCTTTGCTAGTACCTCAAGACCCTTTTGACCTATGTGTCCCATTCTACTGTGCCACAATTGCGTCTGATCATCACTTTGTTGAACTTGAGCTGCATTACTTGACTCTGCACTGTACAATTCTGAGATCTTCGTTGTGCCCTGAAGAATATACAATAACTCCTTTCTTAGACCCTTCATAAAGGTTGTGCATCCTTTGATAACCTTGAGAACTCCATGTCCTCCTTTGAACTCACATCCTTTCTCTTCAAGTGTGCCTAGAGAAATCAGATTCCTTGAAATCTTAGACATGAACCTTACATAATGAAGTACGAAAGTGTGCCATCAGGATTTATGAATCTGATGGAACCTATTCCTTAAACCTTTGAGATATAATTATTTGTCATCCTAACTCTTCCACTTGTAGTTTCTTCCAAGTTGATGAAGCACTCTCTCCTAGGTGTCATGTGGAAAGAGCACCATGTATCCATGATCCAGTCTTCTTTAGTGATTTCTCCCATGCTCAGATTGACCTCTACAACTAGAAGACCAACCAAATCTGCAGCATCATCTTTTACCATAGCTGCTTCTCCACTGGTATTAGACTGAACCTTATTCATGTTTCTCTCAAGCCATTTATAACATTGTTTCTTGAAATGTTCCTTTTTACCGCAAATCCAACAGATTCTTTTACTGACTTTAGGCTTTGATATTGACATGTTATTTTTGTTCTTACCGGACTGATTATCCATTGTATTGGTTTTTCCTCTAACATAGTGACCTTCACCATCAGACCTAGAGCTAGGGGCATTTCTAAATTTATTTTCCTTTGACTTAGCAGCATTCATAATATCCTCAAGTTTAATTTCATTTCTAGCGTATTAAAGAGTGTCCTTGAGTTGATTATACCTTGAGTGTAATGCATTCAGGAGAAGTATGGCTTGAAATTCTTCTATGATCAACTTCAAGAAGTCATCGACGTTCTGATCAATTGTTCTTGACTCCTGCATCTTGAAAGAATAGACCATGAGCTGAGCATGAACACGATTAGGTAAAGACTTCACCATATACAATCGATTCAATGTCTCCCAAGTATCCGCTGCCGTTGTGCACTTGTCTAACTTCCATAGGACTTGATCTCTAACATTTAGAAAGATAAGATTCATTGCTTTCTCACATCTCTCCGATCTTGCAGCTTCCTATTCAATCTTCTTCTTTAACTTCTCCAGATCCTTGTCATCTTCTGTCGTAGACTCTTTGCTTTTAGGTTTCTTAGTGAGAACATCTTTCAAGCCTTGGACGCTCAAGTGTGCGAACATCCGCTTCTTCCCGAGACCGAAATCCCCTTCGCCATCGAACTGAACAACTTCAGATCGAGAACTCGTCATCTTCGATCTATTCGACCTTTCTCCACAACATGGAGCTCTGATACCAATTTGTGAAACTATCTCTCTCTTACATTGATCTCACACCACTCGAATACGATCGGTTGAACAAGATGAATGCGAAAGACTTAGAAAAGTAAAGAGACGAGGTGATTTAACGAGTTCGGGTCCAAACCGGATCCCTACTTCTCGCTGGTGATCACACGCCGGAATCCACTAGAACCTTAGCTCTCTCTCTCTCTTTCTCTCTCTCTCTCTCTCTCTCTCTCTCTCTCTCTCTCTCTCTCTCTCTCTCTCTCTCTCTCTCTCTCTCTCTCTCTCTCTCTCTCTCTCGTAATAAGCTCACACGAATTACACGTGCAGCCAATGAGAGAGTGACGCCTAGTGAACCATACCATATTCAATTCTTGAATCCTCAGTTATCTTGAACCGGTATACTTCAGCTCCTTGAGATACTCTACTTGCCCGAGAGTCTCTTATGTACTTAGCCGATCTTGGCTACTACTTCTTCAGATTCGTAGATGGAAGAAAGAGCAAAATTCGATTGATTCTCCCATCCACCTCGTATGTTGTTCCTCTACTCCCCTCTCTCTTGACTTCTCGATTTTGACCATTACTCTTCACACCAAGTTTGGTGTTATTGGGTGCACGGCAACATTAGTATGGTGTTACTGCTGTGTTTTTTTTTTTTATTATTGTAAAGCATCAACAGAAAAACCTTTATAAGAAAATAAAACACCATAAAACATTTTAGTGGAAAACTTAAAATTCAAAAACCAGGTTTTGATAATTTTTCGGTTTGAGCCGGTTCACCGGTTTTAGCCGGTTTTTATACAGGTTTTAGTGTCTTTCGCAATACCGCTTTTCGGCGATCTAACCAATCCGGGTAAATCTCTGGTCCGGTCCGGTTTTCAAAACACCATCGGTCAATAATCACCCGACGAAAGTGTTTTCACATATAATTTTTTTGTTCACTTTGGTAATTTTCTTATAAGTTCAACGCGATTGAACCGATCGTAAGAAGGCAAGAGTTTGTGAGACTTTTGTGAGTCTTTGACTTCACCAAACTTGTTAAAAACTGCTACGTGACATTACATTATTCGTCGTCTTCGTTAGAAGCACTAAAAAATGAAAGAAAAAAATTATATTGAAAAATCATGAAACCACCGTGACAATTCCATTTTCTCTCCTCTCTCTCTCTCTTCTCAATTTTTCGCTGTTCCTTCGACGACGAAGGATCTAACGACGGAGCCACGGTGGAGTTTAACTCCGCCATATCCCCTCCGTCGCCACCGGCGTTCTTCAATCAAATCCAGTGATCTCCTTAATCCACCATCCATGGATCGAGCTTCTCTCCTCCTCCTCCTCATCCTCTTCACCCTCTGTATATTCTTCGATCTGACCGCGGCTAATAAAACTCCCGCTAAGCTCGATTTAGCAGCCGAATCGCCGATGATTTTCCCGCTCAGCTACTCTTCCCTTCCGCCGCGAGTCGAGGATTTCCGTCGCCGTCGTCTTCAACAATCTCAGCTCCCTAACGCTCACATGAAGCTCTACGATGACCTCCTCGCCAACGGGTTTGACTCTCTTCTCTTAAATCGTTTTAATAATTAGCAGTTAGCAATGACTTTCTATGATGATCCTGAAATTCTGGGTTTTTGCTCAAATCTTATGCAGCTACTATACGACACGATTATGGATAGGGACACCTCCACAGGAGTTTGCTTTGATTGTAGATACTGGAAGTACTGTCACTTACGTACCTTGCTCCACCTGTAAACAGTGTGGGAAGCATCAGGTGATTTAACTTACTTTGATCTTTTTAGATACTTGTTTGTATAAGATGATATGATCTTCATGGAGTAACTTATGATATAGTTATGGTGAATCAATTAGATTTCAGTAGCGCTTGATTAAGGTGTAAGGAGAGTATTGCTGGAGATGGGTTTGTTTTCTAGATACTATGCTTTGCCTTTTTGTGATTAGGCTTGGAAATGGTTTTTGGTTTGTAGCATTATTGACTGAGGGATTTTTTTTGTGTGGTTATTACGGTTTTCAGGATCCAAAGTTTCAACCTGAGTTATCTAGTAGCTACCAGGCTTTGAAATGCAATCCTGACTGTAATTGTGATGATGATGGGAAATTATGCGTCTATGAAAGACGGTATGCTGAGATGAGCTCGAGTAGTGGGGTTCTAAGTGAGGATTTGATATCTTTCGGCAACGAGAGCCAACTTTCTCCACAGCGTGCTGTTTTTGGATGCGAGAACGCAGAGACAGGCGACCTTTTCAGCCAACGTGCTGATGGTATAATGGGTTTGGGTCGTGGTAAGCTCAGTATTGTTGATCAGCTTGTTGACAAGGGTGTTATCGAGGACTCCTTTTCGTTGTGTTATGGTGGAATGGAAGTTGGGGGTGGTGCTATGGTACTTGGTAAAATATCTCCTCCAGCTGGAATGGTGTTTTCTCGTTCGGATCCTTTCCGCAGGTAGAGTAACTTCATAAATTTTGCAGTTAGCTGGTATCTGAAAATTGAGAGTAGATCTCGAGCTTCTCACACATCACTGTAGTTTCGGGTGTTTGCAGTCCATACTATAACATTGACCTGAAACAAATGCATGTTGCCGGCAAGTCTCTAAAGCTAAACCCAAAGGTCTTTAACGGAAAGCATGGAACCGTCATGGATAGTGGAACAACATATGCTTATTTTCCAAAGGAAGCGTTTAATGCCATAAAGGATGCGGTAAGATATCTTATGTCATATAAAAAATATGCATCTCTCAGCTCTTTTCTCTTCACTAGTCTCCAGTCTCCACAGTTTTTTTGATAGTGAGTTGGTAGAGCTATGTAAATATTGCTGTCATGACCATCAATGTATGACGTTGGGCAAATAAATGCACTTCTATAAGCATAGAATATAAACTGTAGGAGATAAATGTTGCTGTTTTGTCCTCATTGTTTTCTCACGTGACTATGTCATATTGCAGGTCATTAAGGAAATTCCATCTCTCAAACGGATTCATGGTCCAGACCCAAATTACGATGATATTTGTTTCTCTGGCGCTGGAAGGTTTGTTTAAACAACTATATTACGGAACTTCAATTTTAGTTTTTTTGTCTAAGGATATACTAATTTGGATGCCGTTCAGGGATGTGGCTGAGATACACAATTTTTTCCCCGAGATCGCTATGGAATTCGGCAATGGTCAGAAACTGATCCTTTCTCCCGAGAACTATTTATTCAGGGTAATAACTTGGTAAAGTAAAATGGCTTCATCCTTTTCTTTTAAGTTACTTGTTTGATCATTTGAGCAAGTATGAACAGTCTCTTATTAATAAGAAAGTGTTATAACAGTTTCCATTTGTCTTCCCGACATGTTTGCAGCACACAAAAGTTAGAGGCGCTTACTGCCTCGGAATATTTCCTGATAGAGACTCAACAACACTCCTAGGAGGTAGTGTGTATGCAATCTCAATTTACATATCTTGCATGCATTCCCATTTTCTATATGATGTACGATTTAGTTTCAAAGCAGATCATGTGTGTTTTCACTCTTTGATTTAAAATCAAGTTTAATATCTCTTCCTTGTCACGCTTATAAAGTTGGTACATTTTACATTTTGATCAGGAATTGTTGTCCGCAATACGCTTGTCACTTATGACCGTGAGAATGACAAGCTCGGGTTTTTGAAGACCAACTGTTCTGATCTATGGAGAAGGCTGGCCGCACCAGATTCTCCTGCACCTACTTCACCAGTTTCTCAAAATAAAAGTTCTCATATTTCTCCAAGCCCTGCTTCGAGCGAGTCTCCTACGGCCGATCTTCCAGGTAGTTTGTTCGGATTTTCTGGGATTTTTCTTAAACCACTCTTTTTGTTATCTCTCTTATTTCTTTGATACTCTAAACTCATAAGACAAGAACTGTATTTATAGAGTTGTGATTCTGAACAAAAATTAGTAACTCTTGTAACACTTTGCATTTGTCTTTGTTTGTCTTTTCTTCATACTTTTCTTTTTGCCTAATTTCATTGGTTTCTTGATTTCCTTTTTCTTTGTTTTCCGTTTTCTTGATTTTCCTTTTTCCCCTGTACAGAACGAATCTTTTCCAACATATTTCAGCTTTTTGTGTCTCTAATTATATCTGAAATGAATGTTTCGAAAAGATAACCCATAAGTTTGCTGAATCGAAACACTTCCTTGGCATATTTAGCTAAAATCTTTTGTAAGACTCTTTACCACCTTGAAAGTTGGCTTTTCTGGCGATGAAACACCCAGAGTCATCTATAACACTGTCACTGGCTACATCAGACTTTCTTTTTTCTTTTCTATTTCGGTGTTAACCTGTTATTGGCTATATCTTACGAACGTGTAGGTGTTTTCCTGATTGGAAGCATCACCTTCGAAGTGTTAATTAATGTGAACAATTCTTCATTGAAGCCAAAGTTCTCAGAGATTGCTGATTTCATTGCCCATGAGTTAGATATTCAAAGTTCACAGGCAAGCATAGACATTCATTTTCTACTAGTTCTCTTAACTGAGGTACTTTTGTTGTGACTAAATCATCTCAATGGCTCTTGTTGCTGTTAGGTTCGCTTGCTGAGTATCTCGTCCAGCGGAAATGAGTATCGCCTGAAATGGGGAATTTTTCCCCCGCAGTCTTCCGAGTACATTTCCAATAATACGGCATTGGTAGTTCTCCTTTTCCTTACAAATGATGGTTTATGATAATAGTTGCTTCAGGTAACTTCTTGCGCCGATAAAAAGATGTGAGTTCTACTTTTTTACGTGGTTGCAGAACATAATGTTGCTTCTGAAGGAAAACCGATTGCGCCTACCTGGACAATTTGGAAGCTACAAGTTGCTAGAATGGAAGGCTGAACAAAAGAAGAAACAGTATGTTTCATTTCCCTCGTACATTCCCTTTTTCAACTTCAGGGCTTTATCGTTCCAGTTTCGCTGGTTCGCTAGATTTGATCTAATTACGGGTCTGATGTGGTGCAGGAGCTGGTGGGAGAAGCATTTACTTGGCGTGGTGGGGGGAGTGATGATCTCGTTGCTCATTACTTCGGTGATGATCAAACTTGCGTTGGTGTGGAGACGGAGACAGCAAGAGGAAGCTACTTATGAGCCTGTAAGTGCTGCTGTTAAAGAACAAGAACTTCAGCCTCTCTCCTCTGAAACATCTAATGCTTGAGCCTCCCCCATCACTCATAGAGTCTCTCTTTCTAAATATATATATTTGAATTTGATAGAAAGAAATTAAACCCCAGAGTTTATGAAACAAGATTCATCAAATTAAAGACACTTTGATTTCAAGTAAATTGTTGTAGTTACCTTCTTTTGTGTACAAGGAAAGAAAGAAAGAAAAAGAGAAAATTGGTTTTTTATTGAGAAGACTCAAACTCAACACTTCTACAAACTTCGATATGAAACGGATCAGTATTCAATTTTAGCATCTTGATACTATAATATGACCAAATATTTCAATTTTTTAATTATCTTTTAAATCAATTAATATCAAACATGCATGGGTTTTTGTGTTATATTTGATAACAAGAGTTTGTTAGGTGGTTATTCTGGATTAACGTTTCGCAACTTCTCTATGTACTACAAGTTTATAAATTAAAAATCATTGCGATTACAAAAAACGGGAATTTGTTTTGAGAAAAGAAATGGACGTATAGTATAATCTCTATAAATTAATACTTGATAAATTAATAAAAATTTTAAATTTTGAATTAAGTTTTTGAGTTAATCAATTTCTCTGTAAATTAATAAATATTAGTCCACCAGACCATTAATTTATATAAATTAATAATCACTATTGTCTTTTATTCACCTCCAAAATTTCTTACTTTCTTTGTTTCATTGTTATTTAAGACTTTTTTTTGTTTTAAAAAGAATATCGTTTTAGATGATTTTTCATATATTTTTTTGCCATATTTAAAGATAATAAATTTTTTATTTAAATCATTTATAATTAATTAATAATATATTTGTATATTTAAAAAAAAAAAAATTTGTGTAAATTGTGTTAAAATGATATTTTATAAGAGAGAGAGTATATGTTAAATCCATGGGAAGTTCTTTATCACCAATTCCAATGCGTAGAAGACGGCACACATTTGTTGACAAATGTTACATAATAACAAAATAAAAGAAACCCATATTTCACTTCGTCCAATGCGACTATAGTTACTTCTTCTACAT
Organism: Eutrema heterophyllum; assembly: GCA_002933915.1. Classification (NCBI taxonomy): domain Eukaryota; kingdom Viridiplantae; phylum Streptophyta; class Magnoliopsida; order Brassicales; family Brassicaceae; genus Eutrema; species Eutrema heterophyllum. Next base: position 980,369 of record PKMM01046243.1, on the reverse strand, counting down.
TTGTTGATGAAAGAAAAAGAAAATAAGAAACTATGTATTTCATTGGGGGAAAAAAGTTAAACTATGTATTTCATTAATCAGACGTTTCTTGCTGCTATTAGTGAAGCAACAGAACCTCAAACACAAGCCTAAGGCCATTCTTTAAGAAACATGGTGCCTAAAAAATTGCACTATAGTTATATCATGTATATATTAATGAGGAAATTTGAAAAAATATTAATTTATATTTATCATTTAAAATATTTACACGAATATTGATTCCGTAAACAGAAAATACGTGTAATGTTTCATTGATCGAAGTATTCCTCTATATATTATTTTAAATATAATTTAATAGATTCTTTGTTAAGTAACAATAAAATTGAACTTTTTAAATACTTTACCATACACATGTATTACTATGATCAAAATATCAAAAATTGAATATATATATATATATATATTACTACAAGAAAACATGATCAATTTCTACGAAAATTTTGGTAGGAAAATTTTTCTACCGATTTCTTTTGAATTTATGACAAAAATGCGAGTAGTGGGAAATTTTTTACGGATTAAAGCCGTTGGAAAACGGTCAGAATTTTTCTATCAAACTGATGTCCGTAGGAAGTTCGGCCAGAAAGTTGTAGGAAGTCGGTTGGAAAAAATTGACCGTTAAAATAGTAGAAAATTCGTCATAAATTTCCGACCACTTTCCTACCAAACTGTGTATGTAGGTTATTCATAGGAATTTCGTAGGACAATTAATACCGTTAGAAAAATTAATGATCATTTATGAAAGGTTCAATTTTGGTAGGAAATTGGTAGAAAATTCGTAGAAAATCGACAGGCAAATTGTGTATATAAAGCCCTCATCCCATTCCTACAATGTGGATATAACAAAACAAAAACAAAAAAAACTCACCGATGTACAATAATGTCTACAAATAACAATAATTCGCTATCATGGATGTACAATGATAGGTGGGATTCATGCGCTTCGCAACAAACCAGGACATATGCTTGCAAAGTGGTAAGATCTTTTGTCCTTGTCCAAGATATGATAATAATAAATTCATCAGCATAGATAAAATGTGGAATCACTTATGTAGTATTATTCTGAAGAACGTGAATCAATTTAGGCCAAATTACAAGGTGTGGTATTATCACGAAGAACATGATTATGTGAATGTGGATAGTACTAGTGAATATGTGACATAGACGTTAAAAGAATTTAGAATGGCATAAGAGAACGTTAGAAGAACCTAGAATGACAGAAGTTAAACACATATTGTACACATATATGATTAAAATCCTTAAAATTAATTAAAGGTTTTTATCATTATAATGTATTAAGACACACATACTAAATATTCCGTAGTAAAACTTCTCCAATTTACTTAACAATCAATTGTCATCATCTAGTAATGCCATAAGTCAGTAAAATACGACTATACTAAAAAAAACCCATTCAACTTTTTGAATTGTTTAAACGGAAAGGACCATTTGCAATTTCACTTTCTCATGCGACCGCTAGATGTCATCACATCACTAGGCCACTTTAGTTTCACTTTTCACATAAAACAAAAAAACCCCACTTTGATCTGCATATCCACCTGGATCACATATAAACCCTATTTCCCCCTTTTTTGTATTAAACCTTCTTTAATCAGCAAAAACAGCCAAAAACACCAAGCAAATCTCAGATCTTTCATGGACCACTTCTCTTGCAGGAGTACAAACAAGATGGCCAGGAGGACCCACGTTGTTGACGGTTTCAGACCGTGTTGTTTCTTCTGTGTCATGGAAGAAAAAGACCCTAGTGTTAGAAAAGCATGGTTAGAGTTATCTCTGAGAGATATGCACATGACAAGAGACGACACAGAGCTCGCTCTCACACTCAGTTTCATCTGGAGATTCGCCATGGCCGACCCCGAGAACCCCGAGTTACCGTCTCTCGGGGTCTTCGAGTGCATGACAAAGTTGTTGAAGAAAGGTCTTGAGGATGTCGATTGGGTGATGACTGGCCAAAATGTGTATGTTCCTTACTATGCTGCTCATATCATTGGATCTTACACCATGAAGAAGCCTGAGTTTGCTGTAAAAGCTGTGGAGTCTCGGGTCATAGCTCCATTGGTTGAGCTTATGAGAGGAAAAATGAGTTGGATTGAGCAAAGAGTCGCGGTTAGGGCGTTAGGTCACTTGGCGAGCTACGAGAGGACGTTCGAGGCAGTGGCTGCTTACGAGGATGAAGTGGTGAGATTAGCTATGGAGATTGCAACGACATGTCTTGATGTTGTGTACGAAGAGTTTGTGAGTGTTCAAGAAAGAGAAGGAAGAGTGAGGTATCACAGTGACTTGCTTACTAGAGGACTTGGAGGGTTAGAGATGGAAGACCGAAAAGCCGAGGAATGGGCAAGCCAGCTCCAATGTTGGTCACTTCATTTACTCAATTGCTTTGCTTACAAGCAAAGGTCTATTTCTCTTATTTGCAACAAAACCTTTCTCAAGGAGCTTAGCAAGATGTGGGGTGGATTGGTTAACCACACTTCTCCTGCGGGCATCGGACTAATCCGGATTCTTTGTTATAGTAAACAAGGGCGAGGGCATGTCTCGGAATCGAGAGAAATGATATTGAGTCTATGCAATCTCTCCCGGTCTTCTGATGATTGGCAATACATGGGTATAGATTGTCTTTTGCTTCTTCTCAAAGACCAAGAAACAAGGTACAAAGTCTTAGAGACATCATTGTTTTATCTAGTAGACCTAGTTGAGCTTAAAGCCCTTAGCGATAGACCAAACCTAGGTGATAGAATAACTAGGGTTCTTCTAATGGATTACAATACAAACAAAGGTTGTGTTTACACTCACAAGGCCCAAAAGGCTTTGAAAGAACTATGGAAGGTTAAAGTAGAGAGGAGAAAGAGGGAGAGAAAGTTGATGATTGATACTCAAGAACAGCTAACAGAGACAAGTGTTGTTGTGAATTTGATTAAGCAGCAAGCAAACCAATTGCTTTCTACAGGAGATATAGAGGGAGCTATTAAATGCTACAACGAAGCGTTAGGTTTATGCCCTTTGAAACTTAGGAGAAAGAGAACGAGTCTATATAGCGATAGAGGAGAGTGTCACTTACTTCTTGGAGATGTAGACGCGGCCATAAGTGACTGCACAAGAGCTCTTTGCTTGTCGGAACCTGTGAACTCGCATGGTAAGAGTCTTTGGACAAGGTCAAGAGCTTATGACATCAAAGGGCTTTCAAGAGAAAGCTTGATGGACTGTATCATGTTCGTTAATGGCCGCTGCTTTCGTGGCAAAATCCCTTACTATGCTGCTCAAATGATCAGCAAACAGATGGAGGCCATGTGGCTGTTCGAAGAGGCTAGAGCAACGAGGCTTAGAAGGGTGATGCTCAAGGAGAAAAACCATGGTATATTCTATTTCTTATGCATATATATGTATGAATATAGGTTTTTGGATCTTTCCTATATAGAAAAATTCATAATTTCATGAGATATGTACCTTTTTCTCTTTCAAGGCTTGTCGACGATCTCAGAAGAACCGGGAAAGAAGAAGGAAAGAATGATGATACAACGGAAAAAACCTGATCCCTTGGATTAAAAATCTATGTAACATCTACTCTGTCTCATAAGCAAGTCTTTTTTTTTGTTTGTTTTAATTTAGAAAGATTGGTACTTTTGTGATGGATAAGTATCAGAGTGTTAAAGAGTTTATCAACATATAGTCTGGTTTTTTACAACAACATGCAATATGCGAGTTTGAACCGGATTGTGACAAAACATATATATTAAGCTGCATGTTCTTGTATTATCAGCATATAGTCTTTGAAGTTACTTTTGATTATTATTTCCAACTAATATTTGCTAGTGCTAACACTTTGCTATGAAAAGGATTATTTGTATGTAGATAAGATTGAATCCTCAAATATTCTGAAAAACTTACGAAGAAACCCTATAAACAATATTTGAAATTGGTTCTTACGAGTTACAACGTTGTTTTTGCTGGCATTGGATAAAGTGAAAATGAGTATTTTATGTGAAGTAAATGGGAAAGGTGTGAAACGCAGGAGGTGGGGAGGACCACAAAACCACATTAAGGTCCGCGTGATCATTCTTTTACTTTGAATATTATGGTTTAGTGTAGACAAATTTACGAGTTTTCGTATATTATTTGGACTAAACTCTATATTTTTTTATAATTTATTACCAGAAGTATCAATAGGAATAATGAACTCGTCGATTCAAGTCTTGTTTACTTCGTTGGCTCTTTCGAGAATCTTGCCTATCTTTCCTCTAATTTATAAATTACTCCAAATTCTTGAGTGTGAGTTTTAGGATCCACAATTCCTTGTTGGTTATCATAGACGACGTCTTAGATGATAAGAATACTTTCTACATTCTTCAGGGATTAGTTGGAGTTTCAGCCCATAATCTTATTCCGGCTATTTTTTTTTAAAAAGGAAGCTCCAAGTACTAATTAGAGAATGACAACGAAGCAAAATGGCTTAAAACTTAACTAAACTTTGGAAATAATGCTGCCAAATCTCATACATTGAGCTTCGATACATCAAGTGTTAATCTCATACTGATTTTGGAAGCTCAAGGGGCTTACCTCCCATTAGTCTTTTATAGTTTGAAACGCGCGGTTTGAGCTATTTGGAAGTCAAGGGACTTGAGTTGGGAGGCGAGAGGCTCTCAAATTTTCCATTGAGATCATTATAAAATCCATCCATTTTGTGTTGGATCTACATTGTGTTTTAACTTGCCCTTCCTACCATTGTTGCATTATCTTTCCAACCAAGTTTTCTTGAATAGGTTGGGCGTTCGAGGTGATCCCTTGAGCTTAAAAGTTGGAATATATAAAGGTAGTAAGAATCTTGATTATGATTGAATGTATGTCTATCCGAATATTTCTCTTTTGTTGAGCTCCTCACAATCTTCAAATCCTACTTCTTATTATCCTTGAAACGTCCCATATCTCTCTCGAACATTCACCACCGTTTGGTTCCCTTTCAAGATCCTATCGATCTTTGCGTTTAACTCACCAATTCTTGGATCACTACCGTTCTTGTAGTCCGGTCATAATCCGACCCATGATTCTCATCACTTTGAGAAAGGTTCTCTACTAACAATTCTCCTCCTTTTAATGTCATTTTCCATGAAATTTATGTTGCTCCATGTAGACCTCACTTAATCCGATAGTACACCATACTTTAGGAGATTTCGATTTCATAACTTTAGCTTTAAATCACAAGTTTGATACGCGAAAATCACTATTATTCATTCGATTCTACAATTTTGGGTTAAATTACAATTGATGAGATGATTTTTTTTTCCTCAAATCTTAATCACGATTATGCCAAATCTCGATTTTTCATTTTCGATACAAAAATTAAGATTCTGACATTTTGGCGTCAAATCTTAATTTGCAATTCTGACGCAAAATATATGATTAGTGATTTTCGCTCGAACTTCCAATTTTAACATTTCATCAATTTTTTGTTTTGTCATCCAATTACGATCAGGGAGAGTAACTAAAATAACCTTCAAAAATGTGAAAATTATTAAAACAATGCTAATCTTTCAAAATTATTAGAATAATTTAGGATACCTATTTTGCCTTTTTGACCATTTGTTGACAAAAATGTGATTACAAAACTGTCATTACTATTTTTTATTCACGTAGAAAGAAGTTGAATTTATTTACGGAAAACCAACGTTCTCAAATACAAAAATACACCGTTCTTTGATAGCATATATATTTATTTTTGGTAGACTTAAAATCCGGACCGACTTATTTTCCGGCCAGTAGATTTGTTTGAAAGACGATAGATTTGATGAGTTTTGATATATTTATTTCGGTAGACATATTTTTACGAGGTAGTAGATATGTTTTTGGGCTGTAGATTTATAAAATTGTTGATATATAGATTTATTTGTAATGATAGCAGATTTGTTAAGAGTTAGTAGATTTAACGAGCAATCAGTTGACTTTTTGGTAGATGCTTGACCAAACTGGTAGATTTATTTCCTTTGATGGTAGATTAATCTTCTCCGCAGTAGATTTCTTTGTAATTGCGACATACTTATCATCGGATGGTTCGTTATTTTTGGTGACGGTAGATTTATTGTAATGACGGTAGATTAATATTGGCGTGGTAAATTTATTCTTAACACGGTAGATTTATTATTAATGACAGTAGATTTAAAAAAGGAAAAAAATCTGGTTCTTATATTTTGAAGGGTAGTAGATTTATCTTTAGACACAGCATGTTTATATAAAAGCGGTAGATTTATCTGTAATGACGGTAGATTTATTAAATCTCGTCTACATGATTTTGGTAGATTTATATTGAGTTGGTAGGTTTATTGTCGTTGCGTTGTGATAGATTTGTATTGACGGCAAATTTAATGACTATAATTGACGGTAGACTTTTTGCTTACTATATACTAACAAATGACGATTTTTCCCTCGAAACAACCTTAGATTTGCGGAAAAAAACCAGGCACTCATCGTGAAGATCTAGGCCTAAGTCAGACACATACCTATCTCTTCATACCATCAAGCAATAAATTTTCTCATAATTAGGCGTTGTCAGATGATTCTCTTTTGTTAGATGATTCTTTTTTTTCTAGGGTTAACCTTTCATTTCATCTTAAATCACAAGTTTAAAATATATGTCACTGGATATGCAGTTGTAAGTACTATAATGTCAATGACATATCAAAAGTTGTACTAGTGTTTTTATCTGCATCATGATATATGCTAGAATATTTGGATATTTGTTAGGCGATCGCTTGATACTAGTGGTTAGTGCGAGGTAAATGGAGATAAGGATTTTTCTGGAATTACAATTAATCCTCAAGTCAAAGGCAACATAAGAAAAGTATGAAGAGATAGGTCTGTGTCTGAGATGGCATATGATCTTTGTAATTTCTTTTTGACTTTGTGCTTGTTTGTTTTCTTTCTTGGTATATAGAATGAATACGTATTTTAATTTCTTCCATATTATTGGGTTGGTTCATGTGTTTTTGGTTAAAATCTCACTCATTTTGGTTATACATACTAAACAAACATGAAAGTAAATAAAGTGATTGATGTCGTTAAGCACCTTTTGAATATCGTCATGGACTTCTTACAATCATCAATTCAAAAAAAATTATACCATCATTTAAAACTTAATTATCATTTATACTTCTAAAACTGCTATGGTATCGTTACATAGCAGTTTTTCGGGCGCTATGGATGGCTAATATTCTTGTAGTGTGTACAAATTTAAAAACAAATCTACCATCAATTCAAAAGAAAATATACCATCATTTCAAAAAAAAAAAAATATACCAAATCCAAATCTACCATCAATTATACTCGTAGAAGAACACGCTGAAACGAAGCCGGAAATTTCGCCGGAAACTCGTCCGCCGTCGCGAAGCCCAGGAACCTGTCAAAGAAGAATCCAGATAAATCTCCGAAATTCAATAATAAATCTACCATGATATCAAATATAAATCCACCATCGATTCATAGACAAATCTACACAAAATATATCTACCATCAATTATACCCGTAGAAGAACACGCCAAAATGAAGACGGACATCTCGTCGGAGACTTGATGCGGACATCAACCCAACCAGACGGCCCATGGTGCATTCAAATCTCGGAGAAACATCAATTAGTCCATCTGAAGCCGAGGAGAAACTTACTGAAGCTGAACCGATGAAACCAAGCCGAATCATCACTGAGGGAAGACACTTTTGTCGACCAAGTGACCATCGAGAAGACTTTGGTCGAGTCACATTTCAAATTTCTCCATCCAATACCGAAGATGCCCAAAGATCAGCCTCACCGGCTAAGTTTTTGCCCGTACCGCTTATTGGTTTAGCCGATAAGGAGTATCAGCCCAAAAACAATGAGTTCGACCTCACCAACACTCGGCCCAGCCCAAGAGAGAATTTGACATAATTAAAGACCCATTGGAGCAACCAAAACCAAGGAGACCAAGCTTGGATCGACCCGGATCCATCAAATAGTCGCAACATATCTAAACAAATCACTTCGCGACCAAATAAGGAAAGTCCTTATTTTCTTTGCCAAGACTCGTCTCATCACTTTATTTGGAAACCAGGAGATCATCTAGAAGCTGTACTGATAAGCTCAAAATTAATACCCTAAAAGTACTAAAGCTGTAGCTGCAGTATAGTAGGGGTCGAACCACAAAAACTCAAGAATCACACAATAGATTAAATAGAATAGAATTAAGCTAAGTAAAACAATAAAAAGGAAAGAGCAATGCAAATTAAACGGTTGTAAATTCGGTGGAGGAGAGATAGGTTCAGGGTGTTTCTCAGGAAATCAGAGAATGCAGATAACCAATAAGTCATGATTCAGGTTATGCACGGTTCTTGAACTCAAATCACTAAGCTATAATTAACCAACTGTCGTTGCGAGAATTATCTAAGTCTAAATCCTAGAATCTCAAATCTCTTTGCAAATCCTAAAGATCTAAACCAGCTTTAAAGTTCAGGTTTGATATGTTCACAAAAAAACTAAACCAAATCTCTTTGCGGATAGCTATTTTGCTTACCCTAAGTTCTGTCAGATTATCAATTGCACTGTCGTGCCTAATCGATTAACCTAAGATCTAAGTTCCAGATTCGTCAACCTAGAATTAGCTTTGAGAACAACCTATGGTGAAGAACTAATTCAGATTATGAATCCTAACTAATCAATTACCAGCACTCAATGAAATCCTTTATGAGAAAACCCTAAACCTAAAGTGGATCTACTCAGACATGATTAATGGAACAGAAATCATAAATGAATAGAATTGTATAAAAGAAATCAATAAGAAAACAAAGGGGTTCAGAGTTGTCTCCCCAAAAGCCCTAAAACCAATCTCCCTCAAAGTATCAAAAGTAAAATAAAGCTTAGCCAACAAAAGTGGCTGAAAAACCTAATTATAATGCTAAAACACGTTATGGGGCTTCTTGTAATAATTAAAGACTTTTGGACCAATGTGCAAACTCTCCAGACTAGACTTGTAAAAAGTCGTGTTTCCTGTTTTCCTGCAGTCGGTATCGACCGACACCATTAGTGGTATCGATCGACACACTGCTTCTTCTGCTCGCCAGACTGGACTGTCTTCATGAAAACTGGCATAATTTTTGATCGCACCGTCGGAATGGCCTCGAACCACTTCCAAATGAAAGCTAATCCATTGATCTGTCTTGTATAAAAATTTGAGTTCAATCCATCGGTGGAAAGTTCTTCAAAGAATGTCAAACTTCTGACATCTCTGCATGATTCTACGTCTCCATATGCTCATTTTCACCCAAAACGGCTTCTTTCTCCCAAAGTCACCTAAAACCTGAAAATATACTAAAAGACTACAAAAACACTAGAAAAACTCTAAAAAGAATACCTATATCATGGTCAAAAAGGAGTAAAAACCATGATATATCATGTACACCACGTCCTAAGGTGCACCACACCTCACTTGATCAGGCGGATCAAGTTCGAGCCCAACATGCCTAAAACGGAGCCAAACGCGTTCACACTTCAACAACTCTTTTCCTATATATCATTACTGCTGCGTTTTGAAAACATTTTGGATCAGTCTAGATGTACCACGAGCTCATCACTTCCTCCCCAAGCTGTCTAGGTTCAAAGCGCATATAGACTTTCCATATTTGGCCAAGCGACTCATTCAAAGCTCCAACGGCTCTTTTTATGTAATTGCTGCGATTTCTTTTTTGCTTTTAGAGTTTAGACCATTGTAGCTGAGCCTATATAAGCTCTTTCTAGTCACATTGTAATCTTCACCCTACTACGAAATTAATCAATAGAACGTTTGTGTCTTTGTCATTTCAAGTCTTTTGTCATTTCAAGTCTTTGGAGAGAGTCCTTAGCCTTGTGTGATTTGCGTGTAGATTAGTTTGTGAGATTCAAACTAGTTTATCCGTGTGTTGTTGTGGAATCAGCAACAAAAACCCTCAGCTCTATCTTCACCATCGACCCCTCGACCATCTCAAGCCTTAAACTCTAGATCATCACGTGTCCATAAGATTGGTGGATTCCATCTTATATATATCATATGGTATCAAAGCTTAAACGCTCCTATTCTAGCTTGTGTTCATCCAACCTCTACCTTTACATTTCTATTTTGTTATTTTATTTCATCTAAAATCGAAAATCCAAAAGAATAGTTCATTGTTTTGTTCTTATTTCTGTTTTTGTTAAAATCTGAAAACCTATAAAAAATTGTCTTTTGCTTCTGTTATTTGCTTCCGCGTCACAAAATATAAAACCAAATAAAAACTGTGTTTTGCTTTGTTTAGTTCATACCAAAAAAAAATTCTATAAAAAAAAAAATTGTCTTTGTTTGAGGGAAATTGCTCATTTTATTCCTCAACTATTTGCAATCGGCATAAATAATCTTTAACTATCGTGATTGTAAAACAATTCCCCAACTTAACGTTGACCACGCAAAATTGAGATTAATATAGTCAACCGTTAACTGAGTAAAAACGGAGGACGTTACATAAATCTCGTTGACTTTTTATGAGTCCAATTTCGCAAAGTCAACGTAAACTTGAGGAATTAATTTGCCAACTTAAAAGTTGAAGAATTAATCTGTAAAATTATAAAACTTGAGGAATTAAATGATCTGAATTTTAAAAATATACACATAATTGTTAAATTTATTCATAACAACGGTAAGAATTATTATGTGGCACTAAGAACTATTGAATGTGAAAAAAAAATCAAATAAACTATATATAGCTCTGGTCTAATGAAAATGGTGGTCCAAGTCGAGAAAAATGTGGCCCTTTGTAAACAAAAAATTTCATCGTACAAACAGGTATATTTTATTTATTTTTATTAAAAAGTTTAGTTCCAATCTATTTTCAAAATAATTGATATAAAATAAAAAGAACAAAATTTATATGACACAAAAAGGATAAGAAGAGTTTTAGAAATTAATTTAACAAACGTATATATTTTCTAATTTGTTTATAGCTCTTAGATGGTTAATTATGTGATACAAACCAAATTTTTATAATTGTAAAATAATACTTTAAAACATAAATTTTGTGGTCTAAAAACTATTAATCTAAAATAAAAATGTGGCTCAGAAGAAATAAAAAAAATATGTGGTCTTAAGCGATGACCTATCCCGCATTTTCTACGGCTCGAGTATGACTATATACATCTATAAAAATTTGGTGGTAAGATCCAATTAATTTAGGCTTTCATGCATGAACAATAGAGAATTAACTAAGATTACTTTATTAATAACGTCAAATACAAAAAAACTTTTTGTAACTATAAAAAGTTATCGGTTAAGTTTTATATAGATGTATATAGTTGATTTGATTTTTTTTTCAAATTTAATAGTTTTGAATGTTACAAGACAATTCTTAAAATTGTTATGAATAACAATTTAATAGTTTTTTCACATTCAATAGTTCTTAGTGCCACGTAATAATTTTTACTGTTGTTATGAATAAACTTTAACAATTATGTGTATATTTTTAAAATTCAGATCATTTAATTCCTCAAATTTTATAATTTTACAGATTAATTTTTCAACTTTTAAGTTGGCAAATTAATTCCTCGAGTTTACGTTGACTTTGCAAAATTAGATTCATAAAAAGTTAACGAGATTTAATTGTAACGTCCTCCGTTTACTCAGTTAACGGTTGACTATATTAATCCCAATTTTGCGTGGTCAACTTTGAGTTGGGGAATTATTTTACAATCATGATAGTTGGAGATTATTTATGCCGATTGCAAATAATTGAGGAATAAAATGAGCAATTTCCCCTTTGTTTGATTGCTTTCTCATTTTTTTGATTTTGTGTTATTTCCTTTTATTCTTTAAACCACAAAATCAAACAAAATTTTAATTTCTTTTCTTTGCTTGAGTTATATTGTCGAACCTTTGTTTTTTATTTAGGAGAAAAGTCAAAAAAAAAAAGGTTTCCATTTCGTTTCAAAATTCAAATTAAAAAAAAAACAAATATTCCTTTCTTCCTAGTTTTTGCTTTTAATTCGTCTTCAACCTCTTGCAAGGTACCTTTGGAGAACGAGAAGCCAACAATGGAGATCATATCACCTCACCTATGCCGATGGAGATGAATGGAGCCAAGATAGCGACTACGAACAAGGCATGAGTATAAGAGAGGCTGCCTATGGAGAGTCATGGCATGATAACGTCTATCCAGACTGTGATTGTGAGGAAAAGCATGCCCCAGAGGAGATGGAGCCTGAGCCACCAGACCGTTGCCACACGAACCACACTACCAGACTAAGCTTCCCAAAACCATGGATTGAATTTAGTGATAATTCTTATAATCGTGGTTCACGATCCATATTCTTTTCAGTAACAGAGAATTATCTCCATTGGGAAGAAGATATGGAGGATTATTTTTGGGATTACAACATCCCAGAAGAAGACAAGCCCTCATATGCCATCAACACCTTAACCGGAGAAGTCTATTCATGGTGGATACAAGAGGAGAAATGTCGCGTCTACTTCAACGAGCCAGCACGCACTTGGAAGGACATTAAGTGGCTTATGTATGAGCACTATGTCGCACATAGGCTTCCGCCCAGAACCTGTCCCAACGAAGCGACAACACCCTTGGCGAGACAAGCTTCAAATCCGACACACTTGCGTAAACCACAAGCTACGCCCCAAGGTAAGTGTTCTGATTTTAATGATTTAATAAAACTAACTTGCTACAGGTGCAAAGCACAAGGACATGTTGCCAAGTTCTGTCCCACAAGGAAAGCTACAACAAAATCAGAACCGGTGCAACAAAATGTGAGCCGTGATTCGCAAGTCATTGAGAAGCCACAAACGGATTCTATCAATGTAAGTAGTGATGATCCTTGTCTCAGAGTGGTTAGAGATATTGAAGAAGTGAGGAATTTGATTAAGTCCATGCAAGAAAAGAAAATCATAGAAGCTAAAACGAAACGGATAAATTCTCTAGCTTTGAATCGCAAGTAAAAGAGAAACTAGAAATTGTTTCATCACTTGAAAATGAAAGGTCCACACTGAAATTTATCAATATGTTTACCATGATTCAAAAACTGTTTTAATACACTTGCCCTTGTCCAAAAATGGTGAAAAAGATGCAGGTACAACGGAGAAACAAACGGACCAAGAAAGGACTCCACCGAAGGAGGAGACACTCTCGGACCAGAATCAAGACAAAGGAGAACCAGCACTGATGAAACCAGCTGCTCCAGAAGTTGAAAGTGTCAATGACACCATACTGATCAAAGAAGATCCGCCAGATGCACCACCACTTGATCAAAACCGAGGTATCTCTCTGAACCCTCAAACGGTTCAAGATTCTAACTTGCTTTATCTATGTGCAGGTAATCAAGTTTCTAGTCACATTGTAATATTCACCCTACTACAAAATTAATCAATAGAACGTTTGTTTTCTTTTTACAAAAGCGAGAGTCTTTTGTGTCTTTGTCATTTCAAGTCTTTGGAGAGAGTCCTTAGCCTTGTTTGATTTGCGTGTAGATTAGTTTGTGAGATTCAAACTAGTTTATTTGTGTGTTGTTGTGGAATCAGCAACAAAAATCCCCATCTCCATCTTCACCATCGACCCATCGACCATCTCAAGCCTTAAACTCTATATCATCACGTGTCCATAAGATTGGTGGATTTCATCTTATATCAAGACTAGTTTGCCGTCGCGAAGCCCAGAAACCTGTCGGAGAAGAAGAAGAATTTTCCTGATAAATACCCAAAATTCAATAATAAATCTACCATGATATCAAATATAAATCTACCATCAATTATACTGTCAATCGAAACAAATCTTCCATCACTTTTACACTAATTCCTAATAAATCTACAAATTGTGAACAACAACTTTGCCATCAAATCATAAATAACTCTACCATCATTGTATATTTAAAAGGATTACTCACCAGACATTTCTCAACCGTCACCGGAAATTTCAGATGCCAAAAATATCGCCGGATTCTGATCCGAGGTCGAGACGGCCAGATATATCTACCAAACTATCAAAAATAAATTTACTAAAGTAACTAAACCATCAAAAATAAATCTACCATCTAATCATAAGCACATCTACAAGCAAATCATTTGAAAAATAAATCTGCCAGCATACGTTGAATAAATCTACCAACTTTGCCGACAACGAAGAAATCAATTATACTGTCAATCGAAAACAAATCTTCCATCACTTTTACACCAATTCCTAATAAATCTACAAATTGTGAACAACAACTCTGCCATCAAATCATAAATAACTCTACCATCACTGTATATTTAAAAGGATTACTCACCAGACATTTCTCAACCGTCACCGGAAATTTCAGATGCCAAAAATATCGCCGGATTCTGATCCGAGGTCGAGACGCCCATATAATCTACCAAACTATCAAAAATAAATTTACTAAAGTAACTAAACCATCAAAAATAAATCTACCATCTAATCATAAACACATCTACAAGCAAATCATTTGAAAAATAAATCTGCCAGCATGCATTGAATAAATCTACCAACTTTGCCGACAACGAAGAAATCAATTATACTGTCAATCGAAAACAAATCTTCCATCACTTTTACACCAATTCCTAATAAATCTACAAATTGTGAACAACAACTCTGCCATCAAATCATAAATAACTCTACCATCACTGTATATTTAAAAGGATTACTCACCAGACATTTCTCAACCGTCACCGGAAATTTCAGATGCTAGAAATATCGCCGGATTCTTATCCGAGGTCGAGACGCCCATATAATTTACCAAACTATCAAAAATAAATTTACCAAAGTAACTAAACCATCAGAAATAAATCTACCATCTAATCATAAACACATCTACAAGCAAATCATTTGAAAAATAAATCTGCCAGCATGCATTGAATAAATCTACCAACTTTGCCGACAACGAAGAAATCAATTATACTTTCAATCGAAAACAAATCTTCCATCACTTTTACACTAATTCCTAATAAATCTACAAATTGTGAACAACAACTCTGCCATCAAATCATAAATAACTCTACCATCACTGTATATTTAAAAGGATTACTCACCAGACATTTCTCAACTGTTACCGAAAATTTCAGATGCCGGAAATATTTCTGAATTCTGATCCGAGGTTGCGACGCCCATATAAATCTACCAAACTATCAAAAATAAATTTACTAAACCATCAAAAATAAATCTACCATCTAATCATAAACACATCTACAAGCAAATCATTTGAAGAATAAATCTGCCAGCATGCATTGAATAAATCTACCAACTTCGTCGACAACGAAAAAAACAAAGACGAAGCCAAACGCTCCGGTGATCCGCCGCCGATTTCTTGCCACCGATCTTATCTTACTTGGGGTTCGACCGTCGATGGGAGACAAATAGCCAGCTAGCACCCCATATCTTCGAGTGAGAAGAAAGACCTAACTACACCTCGAAAGATTTGGACCACCACCGCCGTGAGTTCGTCTTCTTCGACGAGCAACAAAGAACCCAGAAAACTCTCGCTTGATAAACTCACCCTGAGAAGGCCAAACAACAACCACCGGAGGAAACCAACGCCTCACCAAACCTTGCCTCCACAGATCAGGAACAAACTGGCGAGCCTCGAGAACGCAAATTGTAGATTTCGCAGATCTGGAAGCCGGAATCGACGCCGGAGTCGCACTCATAGTCGCCGAAATCGCAGATTTCGCAGACCTGGAAGAGGAGGAAGAAGAAGAGGAAGAAGAAGAGAGAGAGAGATTGATTTCGCAAATCAAATATAAATCTACCATCAATTATACCGTCAATCAAAGTCTCACATATAAAAACACTAAAGATAACCAGAAATGAACGATTTAAATATGAGATTACAAAAATGAAAAATCGATAAGATGAAGTTTGAGTATAAGCTTGAGAGTCGAGTATAAGTCAGACGATAGTTGAGTTGAGATTTTTAACAGTGCTATTGTATAATCATCGTACGAATAAAAGTCTAAACCATTACTTTAAGCTTGATTTATACTTTTCAAAAACGAAAATAGAAGAATCGAAATTTTGATCATACACAATGATTAATAAATAATTCACATATATGCAACACATATATAAGTCATGCACTAAACATAAAGTACTATCATATTTCAAAAATTATTCAATTATATATTTTCAATGATAATATCAATAATCCGTCGTATCTACTTATATGTCTCATTTGAAAAAATTCAACGCCAACACTAAATATTGATTATAATTTGTGGCAAAGTACGGATCAAATTTAAAAAAAAAACAAAAGCCACCAATAATCTTCAAAATGTATATTTATCTAAATGTATAAAAAACACATAATAATTAATTTAACGGTAACAATAAATTCGTGCACAGCACGAATCCTAATCTAGTCTTCCATGAAAGACAATATCTTTACCAAAAAAATAATATATCTATCGCATTGAAACATATCTACGAAGTCGTTAAAATATCTCTACCAAAATAAATCTACCAAGGTTTAACAAATCTATCATCATTCACACAAATCTATCATCCATCAAACAAATCTACGGTTCAAAATTTGAGTTGACCAAAATCAAACAAGTCTACCATAAAAAAACGGTAGACTTTCGTTTTTTTTGTGTGCTGGTAATTCTGTAAATAAAACTAATTTTTGCCTATGTGGCAAAAAAAAATTAATGGCAATTTTGTAATTACGTTTTTCTCAACAAATGTCAGGAAGTATATTCGGTATGCTAGGTTAGTCTAGTAAATGTAGTCAAACTAATAATAAACAAATATGTAATATATGATTTTAAAAAGAGTAGTTTTGTAATCCTCCCTTTTATGTTATGATTATTGTAAGTTTTGCACCAAATCACAAATATGTGATATATGATTTAAAAAAGAGTAGTTTTGTCTGAGTTCTGTCTTTTTTTTCGGGCTTGTCTTAGTGAAGTTTGGGATTAATTGGCCATGTCATTGATTCCATGAAGAAACGATGAATCCAACACAAGTAAACAGACACATGGTATAAAATCACTTGTGTCTTGATGCTAAAATTATCATCAGAAGCTTACAAATATAATGATTCTGTGATAGTGAAGCATTCTATTGAATCAATCGATACATTAGAGTGGATTTACACATCTGAGGCTCTCTTTCCAGGACAGCAACCACATCCTTCACAGAGATTGTCCTCACCACTTTTGGTTGAAGCGACGAACCTTGGTTCTTCCCTAATCTTCGACCACCTGGAAACACGAATCCAGAGCTTATTATATCGAACAAAACCTTGAGGAACTAACTCAATAGCTAGCTGCAAGATTCAAGACCCACAAAAGCCACATCAAAACTTTTAGCATTTCCTAAGACTAGAGACAGCTTTGGAGGAGGGTTTATCGGTTTTTAACCGAGGGGAAAGCTTTGAGCTTTGTTTATCGGCTTTCCCAAGGGAAACATGATGGGCTTTTTGTTAAAGAAGAGGTTTTTCGAGTTTCATCTTGTTCCTGATTCTTTACTATTAAATAAAAAGCGGTAAAATAAAATGGACTCACCAGCTCCAGAAAACCGTCGTCCACCATCTTGTCTGTCCTTGGAGTTTCTTCCTCCACCTGAGGTAGCTTTCTGATTCCCGTCTTTACCAGCTTCAGATACAGATTTCTGACGAGCTTCTGCCATTAATTGCCATTTTAAGAACGCATCATCTCCTCCCACGGCAGCACGAGCAGCAACGTTTGCAGCTGTCGTTCTCATTTTATCGTCATCCTCTTTATTGCCCTTTCCATATCAAAACCATTTTTCAAAGAACATTTCAAAGGTAAATTTAATGTGGCTCACGCAGAATGTAGTATTGATTTCTCCATACCTTCACACCCTTTGAACGGTTATCTTCTTTCTCCTTCTCACTATCAACTCCACCATCACCTTCTTCACTCTGCAGCAAAAACATACAAAACACAAAAACGAACAAATTTTGCATTGTCTGTGTGCTATAGTAAAATTAAGATCATAGATAATGAGCTCAGAACAGACCTCGCTCGGTTTCTTAAGCTTTTCTGCTTCAGCCTGTTTCTTCTCCCATTCCTCTTTAACCTTCTGATTCATTTCGTTGATTTGTAGCCGAATATCTGACGTGATAAAAGTCCGGTGTCTAGATTTCTCAGTATCAATCCGCTGCAAAAGCAATTTTTAGCTTGAGATAGATTAGACCCAACAATGTTGAAGCAGGTTGTAAGAGAAAGTTGGACTGACCTGCTTCGACAACCGAATTATATGAGATAATAGTCCTCGCATCCTTTCCTCCACACACTGAGAGCGCAAATGCATGAGAAAAGATAGGAAAAAAGAAGATCAAGTACTGTATGCAAACAATGCACAAGAAGTTGACATCTCACCAAAGACAAGCACCGCTCGACATCATTGCTTATATTCTTTAAACCGACTTTCGCCACTGCCAGATATGAAAAACATATATAAGCTTCTTCTCAAAGTGATGTAAAACCTAGATCTTAAAAGAAGCATGGTGATAGAAATAAAAAAGAAGGAGATATGAGAAGAATCCCAACTAATTTCCGCCAGCTTTTTCTGCAGCGGACTTTTCTGCAAAATTAATCTTTCTTCCTCTTCGTGCACAACTCTCCGAGATGCTTCAGAAACACGACTATCCTCCTTGGCCCCAGAGAATAATTGTTCTTCCTCTTCCTAAACAAATTGCAGACAACAAACTTCGATTTATTCTGTACTCCACAACCAGATTTAAATTGAAAACAGAAGCTACTAGGAAACATACCCTGAGATTAACACCACTGACTGCAGTGACATCATTGAGCTGTTCAATACTTTGATCCATAGAATTCCCCACTACTTTTTGCTTCTTGCTGCAAGTTGATCCATGCAAAACAACTATGATTATAAGACACATAAAAAAAAGAAAACTCAAACTATAATTTTAAATGGCTAACGAAAAAGAGCGACTTAAGAATGTAAATAATTCCCTCTTTCTAAACCTGAGCAGCTCAATTACCTTGGTGGTGGCGGTGAAGAACCTAATGTCTCAAGAGGTTTCTTCTGACCAACAAAAGGCTTTTTGGGTTGCGTCCTAGCATTAACTCCTGCTTGAGATGTACCCAATGGGCCACGAGAATTCATCTGGTGGACACAAACAATTTGTGAATGAGAAATATTGTCCAAAATTGAAAAATTTCCCCCATTTACTGTTCATATTAGAAATTATAAATATGGCAAAACGAGGAAAAAGATAGATGCCAAGGTTGTCGAAGATAACAAGGAAAATATGCAAGGGATTTTGAAGCACCATGGTTGTCTCAAGAGGTCAAAGAGAAGAGGCAAACAAAGAAAATTTAAAACTGACTTTTATAGTGAGAAATTTATATATTAATAGTTCTCTTACTGCTGTGCTAGCGTCCAGTTGAGTTGTCATGGAAGGAGAAACAGAGCTTGCATGCGCCATGTTGCTAGGTGTGGATAAAACCATTCTAGAGGACGCCTTCTCTAAATCCTCCTTCGAAGTCCCTGAGGCTGCATTATTCTGTTCAAAACTTTGATCAACTGATTCCTGCTTCACATGGGAAACTGATGATCCTTGACTAGGTGCAGAATTTAGAGGCAACGATGAGCTGTTCTGGAAGTGCGATGTAGGGCCACCTTGAACCCTATTAGGATCATTTACAGAAGTTGGCCTCTCAAACTTGGGCATAGTCATCATGTTTGTGGTAGACTGGGGCGGTCCTCCAAGACCAGTTGATCCCATGGTCTGGTTATGTGCCACATGTCTCATATGGGAATCATGAAGGTGCGGTCTCAACGGGGAACCAGAAGCATTGGAGTTTGGACCCGGGAATGAGTGAAAACTACCGGAGGTGGTATACATAGGAAAAGAACTTGGTGGAAGCTGCATCTGGTGATGCGGATGTTTGGTAAGTCCCTGCCCAGGAACTGAACTGCCTGTTGAGGAAGGCAGTTGATTAAGGTGGACTCCACGAGGATCAGACTGAGATTTTTGATCATTGATTTCTGCGATTGAACAGATTGAGTCAGGTAATGGTTTGGCTCCTGCATGAAAATAATAAGACATATCTACGGAAAGTATAGAAGTTTTCTAATCTTGAAAAAAAAGAGGCATCAGGAAATTTTTTTATACCAGTAGAAGGAGCTTGAATTCCCATTTTTCCCGGGTTATAGTTCACCTGAAAACAATGAGCAAAAATTAAAAATAACGCAGTCTTTGGCGTGTACTGCAGACCCACTCAATGCCACCCATGGTAAAATGCTCGAAAGTGCAGCAATTTCAAATGCTTCAACGGTTTTACACATTTTTATTATTGGAAATGTGAAATAAGATATAAATTGTATCAGTTGGTATACTTAAACTAGTCCCACTATGCAGATGTTAATTACGACGTTTCTAAAACTCTGGAAGTATCATTTTAGCACCCTTCTAACACGTCCCATAAAAATATGTTAGAAAAGAAGTGAATGAGATGTGGGAGTGGGACAAAAGCAAGTCAGTAAAACCTTATGATAAATCAACCCAGGCACAAGTCTGATATCCTTAGAAAAGAATTATAATCTGCTAAAATAACATATTGTGAAAAAGTAAACCTCATCTCGATTTTTGGCTGTGATCATAATCGGGGAAAATCAGGGTTTTGCCTAATTCAATATGTTATCCAACTAATTTGTGAAGCCACTGCAAGGTGAAGGAAAGAAGTGCAAGCGAGAAAGGATGCAGACAGTGCAAGTACGACCATCTTGTTAAAGGATTTTGCAAAAGGGGCATTGAACTCTTAAAAGAGGTAAAAATAATCCAGATATACCAACCAAATAGTAAATGGAAAATTATAAACTAAAAAATTTCCTGTCAACTGGAACTACAAAAAAAAAAAAATCATAGAAAAAAAGATGATTAGAAGGTGTGACATAGAACCAAATAAATCCCATGTTTAAGAAATTCAAAGATAAGATGCATCAGCTAGACAGTATCGTTTAGGATCTCAGCCTGAATTCATCCAAAAAAGCAAAAGATAAATCTTGATAGAAGTATATATTCCAAAAGTTGACTTAGAGATCACCAGTGCCCATGTCAGACCATTGTATGTGTATCCAAGCTTATAACAAACAATAGTCTACATGGATACAGCTAAATTCAAAGGAGAAAACAAAAATAAATTGTAAAGCCTAGCAAGCAGAAGTTTTCAAAGAGACAATTCCAACATGAATTCTATTCGCAGACTTACACCCTAAGTCGAATGCCTGGTTTAAGTCACTACATGAAACAAAATATGCAAAATGGTGTTACCTGTTGTAGTTTACTAACTGCCAACCTGAGCATCTGATCGCCTACAATATCCTTCATATGTCGTGTGAACCCCTCTTTGGGAATTTCATTTTTCTGCAAACAAGTATCAGAAGGAAAGCAATGATAATGCAATAGCTTTGGAACAGAATGTCAAGTAATTTCACAGATAGGCATACCTTAAGTCTAGAATATAGGGTACGGAGCTGCAGTGCTCTATCTTTATCGAGTTGGGCCATTAAGGTAGGAAGCAAAGCCGCAAATGGTACTTGCTTAGGGTTGCGGTTCATATGGTTAACAGGCTGTTCCACTGCACGAGCCTGTTGACTACTCATCTTTTGCAGTTTTAAATACTGCGATTCACTCTCTTGATTATGCGATCTCTCTGGTTCATTACCAGTCAGATTCTTTTCAGAAATCTGCAACCCAGTTGTTTGGGGGACCTGCGAAGGACTCTCCCAGAGTTGACCTGCTCGATGAAGATCTTGAGGCTGAATGCTTTGTAAATGAGATTCATTTGCGCGTTTTAAATCATGTTGGTGTTGATTGTCTACAGCGGATCCTTGCTGCTCCTTCATCTGGGTGTTTTCAAGGCTGTGCTGCGTCTGGAGATTGATATTAGCATCTCCAATACCATTCTTCCATGTCGTAAACTGCTGGCTAGGAGAATGGTTGTTTCCTATAGAAATAAATTCAAGCAATTGATTGATGTAGCTCAGGTCAGATAAAGCCCATAAGGACATGAATCAGGTTTTTTGTGGTAGCAATGCAGAAAAATGCATATTCAGCAGCTCTCACACACTGAAAGAGGAAAGAGATCATTTCCAGCACCAGAGACAGAGAAAAACCAAGCACTAAAACAGCATCAGGATCATCAATCTACTAACTAAACCTGGCTAATAAGTCCTAACACGTTGATTAATTCTAAATACTCAACAAGCAAATAGACAGGCTATTGCCAATGACAAAATTTATGCCGTTAAAGCATACAAAAGCCCTGAAAAAACTAGTCTTTCATGACCCTAAAGCAGAAAACCACAAAATCGAAACAAGCATAAATTTGCTAACATTCCAAAGATTCCCCCAAGGAGAAACCCACAAAATCTCATCTTTTCTTTTGATCAATGACGCACCTGAATCGCTCCACAAATTCAAGAATTTGACATAAAGTTCCTAATAAACTATTCAAATACTACTTCTTAATACGTTCTACACTTCAATATGCATTAGGTTTCAAACTTCAGCTTTCATTCTCCACAATTACAATCGCAGAGAAAACGATGAAAAAAACATAAAGGAAGCAGCAAAAAAATTGAAACGGAAATCAAACCAGGGTTTGTCACGAGCGGCAGTGAAGTCGAACCTTCAATATCTCGATTCAGAGCGGCCTGGAACGCGTCAACATCAGCTCCCGAATGCATCGATTCATCCTAACCACACAACAAATTCGCCGGAATCAAAATCACGACGACGCTCCAGACACCGAGCAAGACATCAATCAGACAAAAAGAACAATTGAAGAGATGCAGGGTTTCTTAAAAACGGGTGAGATTAGAAGAAACCTAACCTCGTCTTCGTCGAGGAGCTTGAAAATTGAAGATTCCATTGATATAAACCAAACGCTGGGGAAGAAGAAAAAAAAGAGGAAAGAGAGGCTTGGCGAAGAGGAATTATAAGGAAACAGGTGTTAGAAATCTCGAGTGGTAAATTGCAAGATGAGTCCTTGTATAAAAAGTAAACTGCGGATGAGTCCTTATATAGAGGAGTAGCTTCGGTTATTCGGTTCGGTTTGGTTCAAATTTCAGATTTTTTGGATTCTAGAAAATAAATCATATTCGGAATCAATGTATAATTTGGTTTGCTTTGATCCGGTTTTTTTTTGGTTTCGAAATGTTCTAGAAAAATAGTCATACTCGGAATCAAATTATATTTTTGTTCCATTTTGACCAAAAAAAATATAATGAAAAACAAAAGTAAATTAACTAATTTTAATTAAGCTGATAGATTTCTGTTATATTTAAAGATATTTTTTATAGGATATTTTACTCGCACTATAAACTTCTAAACTATATATTTTAACCCAAAAAAATCTTTAAACTAGATTTCTAATATGTTTTACCAAAAATATTTGACGGAATTGTTCATTTCCGTTAAAAAGTGATAACATGTATTTAAATTTATTTTATAATAAACAAAATTAATTTTAATTACTATTTTTGTCATGACTTATTATTTTATTATTTATTAATGAGTTAAAAATAAAAACTGAAAATAAAATTAAAATAAAAAAGCTCCGCCGGGTAGATTTGGTTTCCGAATTTCGGAGATAACACCTACTGGACGAGGGAAGGGGAGGAGCTTCGTATGACAGAGCGTATTCGAGATCTATTTTAAGATTTTTTGTTATTATTTTTAGTTTAAAGGTTATAGTGCTAGTGAAATGTTAGAGGTAAATAATTTCCTTCGGGGTTGGCGAATCACATAGTGACACGTGTAAAGATTAGTCAGCCACTAAGAGGGGGCATGGCTATGAGGCTAGGTGGTCAAACCTTATGACAGGTTATGATAAGTTAAATGCGGCCACCTTTTCCTAAAACTGTTGGTTCGAACCGATCCAGCGAGAAGTAAAGAGATGAGTGGTCCGGACAAGAATGAAAAGTCACCTTTTTC
Organism: Eutrema heterophyllum; assembly: GCA_002933915.1. Classification (NCBI taxonomy): domain Eukaryota; kingdom Viridiplantae; phylum Streptophyta; class Magnoliopsida; order Brassicales; family Brassicaceae; genus Eutrema; species Eutrema heterophyllum. Next base: position 956,365 of record PKMM01046243.1, on the reverse strand, counting down.
TGAATCTATCAACTCATGTCATGTGATATGGAGAGTGCGGTAGTAGGGAGATGAGTGATTCATATATAAGGATTCATCTTTTCCGGAGTCCGTGAACTCGTGTCATGTGATCTGGAGAGTGCGGTAGTAGGGAGATGAATGACTCAGCAGGGACATATCGACTCTTCAACGTTCAACATAAACTGGGCAGTAATGTCTGGGAAGGTAAATATAAACAACCGCGTAGCAATACCCGGGAAGGTAAGCAATAACAACCCGAAACTCCTTATATGCTTGCCGGGAAAGGTAAAAGATAAGAATTCGATATGCGCAAGATTATATACTTTAATTTCCCTCCATAAATGTCATTTGAACTAAGTTCACTCTTCTGATAAGGTCGCGACAAACCATGCCTAACTGATTCTCATGTGAAACAGGCGAAAACGACATGTCACTCTTCATAATGAGGACAAAAGCATGGGCGCTTTGGCCATCCGCCAGCGCCAAAACCGCCGGAGTAAGAACAACTCATGCACCATTGCAACATCTCTGAAGTTTTTGTCGAGAAGCAGAGCATAAGCGACACGGAAGACTGGCAAAAAGCACTAGAGTATAAAAGTACCAAACCCGACGAGAAGATCCGAGACCTGACCCAACCATGGAAATTAACCCGGTATGCGAACCCGGGTAAGGTATTCTCTATAAATAAAGTCCTCTCTTTCCCGTAGAGATGATCAAGTTTTTCTCTCTGAAAACACACTCAGCGTTCTACATAGAGGACTCTTTCACTAAACATTGAACTATCGATTCATTCCTAATCAGTCATTTGATCCCCAAAAATCTCACTGAAAAGCTTAAACCTTCGGGGATCCATCATTCCTAAGGACCCGAAGTCATACTTTCTATGTTCCCTTCACTATGTTTTTCGTCTATCTTTCTTGTTACCGGCACTGTTTTTTCGTGGTCGGAGAGCCAACGAAAAATACCCCACCATCGTGTTTTCTAGGCTTTGACCCTTCTTACTGTTTTGTAGGAGACATGTCCCCGAGAGAACAAAAAGTACCTCAAACATGAAATATCTTTGAGATTTAAAGTGTTAATGATTGTCACCTTCAAGGTTCTTAATGCGATTTTCTATACATTTCATTAAAAATATTAGTTCTTTGAATTCCAGTTAGTTTGGTTCCGTTTTACATAGTTCATCTTCGGTTTGATTTGGGATTGGATCATTCAGTATAGAAATTTATATTATGTCTAGTTATTTTCTAATTCTGTTTGGGTTGGAAATTTTGGTTCGGGATCAGGAATTTTGGTTTGGTTCAGAAACTTTACCTAGCAGGAATAATATTTGGTTTCTTAGTTTGGTTAGGTTTTTGGTTTTAGAAAAATAGGTCCAAACTATAACCGAATTTTAGTTTGGATTTAGAAAATAGGTCCAAACCATCTATTTTTATATATTCAATTGGATTTGTATCCCTCGTACGAAGGTTGTAGAACGAGCCCATAACTTGTTATTTTCACATGTGCTAGGTGAGAGCGACTAATCACTGTTCGTTCGGAAGATAAAGGCATTGAGCAATTTTCTAAAAATTGATTTAAACACTCATCAGTTTTGGAATCGTGATGTAAGTTTTTTCATCGACGAGGAGAATAAAGTTGACCTGTGTTGTGATGAATTATTCAAACATGAGTCGTATAACAACAAGAACATTGTATACATTATTGGAGAGGATATATTGAGAAAACTGAATCTTGGAGAAGGACAACGTTGGCCTCATATGTTCAGTTATATTCCAAGTTTGGTTCAAATCTAGCAATATCTGGAGATCAGTTAGTTTAAAATATTTTAATTTTCTTATTGTTAGTTTTTTTTTTCCTTTCTCTCATGTCTTTTGACTAATGAATCTCAATTCTCAATCTTTTTTTTCTACCTATGTCCTCCGACACGCGTTACTTTGTGTTTTTTCTTCTTCTTTGTATTACTTTCAAATTTACAAATAGCATTTTGAGGAGACAGAGAAATCAACGGCCTCCTCTGTTTTAGATGTGTTCCAACTCAACAACTGGATGAATATATCTATTACTAATAAAAGTTGAAACTATAGGTCTTTAAAGACGTCCACATCAGCTTTTAAATTACCAATAAAAACATGCCAAATCAGTATCATAATTTAATTAAATTTACTATTTTCTATCATATTAAAATTTTAAAATGTGCAACGTAGAACAAATGGTAAGTGTTTAGATAAAATGGAAAAACAACAATTAAGTAAACTCGAATAAGTTTAATTAACAACAAAGAAATGTGGAAACTTGACTTAATTTCAAATCAGTATCATAATTTTATTTACTATTTTCTATCATAGAGTTTTAAAATTACTTATCACGTAAAACACATGACCAAATTTATTAAAACACATGCCCAAATTTAATAAATATTATTGAGCCTAAATTTATTAAAACACAGGCCCAAAATTTATTAAATATTATTGAGCCCAAAATCGATCACGTAATAATAAAATCGATTTAGGATTTGCCCATGATCTCACTCAGATCAAAACGAAACCCAATTTAAGAAAATCGAATTGGGGGTTTGGTCAAAATAAAATAGGGGATTAGGCTTTGTCCAATTTGTAATCGTTGATTCTGCTTATAGAAGTTGGAGAAGAGATATCCGGAGCTGTAGAGTCGAAAGCTTCAAGATTCTTTCATTACCCTCCTAGGACCGGAATGGTTATCCCTGCCTGATGGGTCTAAGGGTCGACGCCATAGCTGAAGGGTTCTGTGTCGCGAGAAGGAGCATGTAGTGTTGCGAGCAGGTCGTGTTTGTCGCAGGAGCGGATAGTGTTTCTCGCAGGAGCAAGTCGCCATTTCTTGCTTTGTGTTTTTTACATTCCATCATCAGAAATTCGGAATAAGGTATGTCCAATTATCCCAAAAAAAAAAAAAACTTTTTAAATAAAATGGAAAAACAACAACTAAACTCGAATGAGTTTAATTAACAAAAAAAGAAATATGCAAAATTGACTTAATTTTGTATTGATCATTAACCATAAAAAAACAATTATGAAGTTTCATATGTAGACTAAGAAGAAAATTTCTCCAAATCATTATATATGTTAATTTGAAATGTACAAAAAAGCAAAAAAAAAGGGAAAATAAAATGGAAAATCAATATATAAAAAGAAGTATGTCTTAATTTCCGATTAACTATCAAAAAAAGAAAAAGAAATTAGCTTCATATCTAGACTTAGAAAATTTCTTTTAAAATGTATTGGTATTGATTATAAATAAGCATCTAAAATTCTATAGGTTATACATATTTCTAAAATCAAACGTATTCTTAGAAAGATAGAGAGACCCAAAAAAAACAATGACTTATTCTTATTCTGCCCAGCCGCTTGCTTCCTTGAGTTTCGACGAGTTTCAAAGAGGTTTTAACAAGAAGGAAGTGCTTGTTAGAGTCCTTCACTTATGGGAGGCACGAAACGTCAAAAAGGGCGGATTACTTATGGGACTCGAACTCCTTCTCATAGATCAAAAGGTAGTTGCAAATTTATTAACTCATCATCTTTTCAAAATTTAGTAAGCACTATTACTAATAGATTTTTTATCTTGCAGTCGACTCTCATCCACGCATTTATATCAGCTAACCGAATAGGATACTATGATGGAAACCTAAAGCCCGATGTAGTATACATGATCAAAAATTTCGTTGTGATTGATAACAAGAACATCTACAAAGTGACTTTTCACAAGTTTCAAATCCAATTCACTCAACAAATAACATTGGTTCAGGACAATCAAGCTGACCATACTATTGAAAGGCAAAAGTTTAGGATTCGCTCTTATGAGGAATTTAAAGAAGCAGTCGACATCAACGTAGACTTATATGGTAAATCACTCTCTTATGTCATTGTATATATATATTTAGAAATATCATCATATTCTCATGCTACAATTGCTTTGTGTAGATGCTATTGGAAAAGTGGTCCTCATCAACAGTGAGAAATTCAACTATCCAGTATCGATTGGTAAATCTCATGACGTAGGCAATACTGTGGCTAAATCCAAAATAGATGCTCACCTACAACTAAAAGAGTAAGCACGTTTACCCCTCGACTCGCACATCTTATAATCTTAACTACAAACTTCATGTACTTACCATCCTCTCTGTTTTTTTTTAAAAAAAAATCAGAGGGTCAATTGTTCATGTAACTCTTTGGGGTAATGTTGCCGCCAATTTCCACGAAAAACTGCTAAACAGTGTTGACAAACTTGTCGTGCTCCTTGCCACAAATGTAAACCCAATAACATTTAGAGGTAATCTGAAACCTATAATAGTGTGACAAACTATAATTGAGGTAGGTGTATATATATAGTGTCGGTATGAATGTGTGTGTAATGTCTTGTGATTAGATATTGTTGATAAGTTGGATAAGAGCGTAGAGCATTAATTGAATATTTTAAATAAAAGCAACATACTTTATGAGTATGATATTCAATGAGTTTAGTAATTCAAATGAGTGTGAGCTTTTTAATTTTTCTTCATTAGTACTCTAAAATTAATAATAATGGTTGTTTGTTCACAAAACTTTTCATGGTTCTGAAATTTCAACATAACAAGTACTACTAAAAATTTGCTTCTAATTTCGATTCGTGCCTTACATATTCAAAGTCTTAATTCTACTAAATTCAGAATTTGGGCATTGCCAACAGTAAAAAGATGAATAAAATAGTTACCATAAATAATTTAATGTAATAAACCTCACCAAATACATGGATTACGTACTAATCTATTACTAATAGACTATTTTAAATTGATTGACTATGGTTTTTACCTGTTAATAATAATCGGAAACTCAATAAATGCAAATTTATGGTTGAACGATAAGGCAAAAATGCTTTCACCCTATAAATTAGTACGTATTCTCATTTTGTCAAAATGGAAAATCTTGTCATTTAAATATGGCTATTTTAAATTGAATGATATTGCAATAACGATTTACATATTGATTTATCAAAAAGGAAAATTACATAATTCATCAAAAAGGAAATAAGAAACATCGATACCACAAAAATCATCGATTTACATATTGATTTATCAAAAAGGAAAATTACATAATTCATCAAAACGGAAATAAGAAACATCGATACCACAAAATCATATAAATAAAAGCTCTTTCATTCATAACCAAATCTAATAAATCGAAAGAAAATTGTTAAGCGTTTTGATTGCAGAGACCCATACCAAACTCTTATGCGATGGTTTCTCAACATGGCAAGAGAAGAAAAACGACTGATGTTGTTTGGGACAAAATCGTTTACTATAATTGTAAGTTTCCAAGATTTGTTCTTTGAAAGACGTAAACCTATATGAGATAATGTGTGGCATAGATGGATGTGGTGTTTGCTTCAAACATGGTAAGGGAAGATTCACGAAAGAAATATCCACAATTTACTACAGTAATTCAGAATAACAAATTGTCAAAATAGCTTTCACAATACTATTTTAATCTAATTTGGTTACTGATTTTAATACACAGTTGGGCAAAAAAACGCACGAGCAATGCAGAGAGCCATCATACTATCCAAAAGAGTGACTATGAAAAACAGTGGTACACTCTTATAAACTCATGTTCAATAATTACATTGATATCATCCTCATAATGCCTGCCCCTAAAAGGCATATGTATTACTATATACAAAAACAATAATAAAATTCAAAATTGTCTATGAATCAAGAAATCTACATTCACTAGCGTTAGCGTCACAGCCCCCAAAAAGAACAAGAAGAAGTAAATAAATTGACTAAATTTAAATTCTATTACACCTTATTTTCACCAGTTATTGACATTCTTATATGTCTCTGTTGAAAAACCGGAGGATATTCTCCAATGCCCTTATTGCAATGCTTTCGTTTGGCATTCAGAAAAAACCGGCATAGATCCATTGACTAGGAACCCGTTGTACACAATCTGTTGCCAACAAGGCCGTGTAAAACTGCCACCAGTAAGACAGCCACCACCTGAGCTTGAGGAACTGTTAGAAGATAACACCCTTTCCAGAACAACATACGAGTCTACAATGTTGTCTTAGCATTCATATCAATTGGAGCAAAAATATATCACACAGTTTCATCTGGACCTAGACCACTTACTTTTAGAATACAAGGGCAAAATTACCATCGCATTGGTTCTCTCCTTCCTATGACAGGTCAACCATCAAAATTTCTCCAGTTATGGATTGTCGACACAGCAAATGAAGTTTCAAATCGCATCAACAGTTTATCGAAAACTCCTTCATCTCTTCAAGAAAGCGTTGTCAAGCAATTGATTGACATGTTAGATTCAAACAATCATCTTTGCCAAAATTTTCGCAAAGCTCGAGATCGATACGATTCTAATGATACAGAAGAGTTTACAATAAGGCTGGCAGCACAACAAGATAAAGGGAAACAATATGATTTGCCGGAGACCAGTGAAGTTGCTGGTTTAATAGTGGGTGATATGTCGACTACCACTGGTTACAAAGATGTTATCTTACAATTTCAGTCTAACTATTTGCAAGAAATACGGGACGACCATCCTTTGTATATGTCATTGCAATATCCATTGCTTTCCCCTTACGGCGAGTTTGGTTTCCACGCTGAGATACCTTATGTTATAGCTGAAGCTAAACAACGAAAAAAGTCTTTCATAAGCATAAGAGTGTTTTACGCTTATCAGATCCAAACACGGCTAACAGAAGGGAAGACGATTATAAAAGCGGGTCATTTATTACATCAATATGTTGTCGATGCATACACATCTATTGAGGGGGAAAGGCTAAGATGGAACAAAAATAACCAAGAGCAGTTAAGAGCAGATTTATACAGCAATGTTTGTGATGCAGTTGGTAAAGGTGATACTGATGCAAGACTACATGGAAAGAGAGTAATCATACCTTCAAGTTTTACTGGAGGCCCGCGATATATGATAGAAAAATATCATGATGCAATGGCAATATGTCGGAGATATGGAAATCCAGATTTGTTCATTACTATGACCATCTACAAGCATGTGGTGGTGGTTCAGGAAATGATAGATCAGATATTGAATGTCGAGTTTTCAAAATGAAATTGGGGCAAATGTTAGAAGATTTTAAAAAGGGAACATTCTTCCAACCGTACATCGCATGTATGTTATTAAAATAAATTTTATGTTACTATGAATGAGACTAATAAATAAGCATATATGATCGTAAATTGTGAGATAAAAATATTTATTAATAATTAATTAGACATATATGCATGTAACTTGAAAACACCACCTATTATACGAGTTTGATTTTAATTTGAATAATGTAAATCGCATTTTAGATGGCAATGTAGGGGAAATCATAATATTATATATATATAATGAAGTACATTACATATTTAGATTCACGAATGTGGACTATTATTTATTTTTACACAAGATCCTAACATTTTTTTATAGTGTTGCACACCATAGAATTCCAAAAGCGTGGGTTGCCACATGCACACTTGATACTTTGGTTGGATGGTGCATCAAGAATACTAAAAACGGATGAAGTTGATGCAATAATCTCCGCAGAATTACCGCAAAAAGAGAGCGACCAGCAAGGGTTTGAGCTTGTGGAAAAACATATGATGCACGGTCCATGTGGATTGGATCGACCTAAATCACCTTGCATGAAAAATAAGGAATGCTCAAAGAAATTTCCACGGCAATATAACGAGGAAACAACGATTGAAAAATCTGGTTATATAATATATCGTCGGCGTCGAGATGAAAATAACTTTGTTATCAAGGGAGGAACAAGGTTAGATAATCGCTATGTTATTCCACACAATTTGTCTATTCTTAAAAAATACCAAGCTCACATAAATGTGGAGTGGTGCAACAGAACAAATGCTATCAAATACCTTTTCAAATACATTACAAAGGAAGTTGATAAAGCAACCATTGTGATAGAAAAGGGTCTCAATGCTTCAGACAACCCTCAACATTCAGACAACACTTAGCATTCAAACAACACTCAACAAAACAGACAGATGAGGAGACCAAGAAATGAGATACAAGAATACCTTGATTGCCGATACTTATCTGCTTGTGAAGCCATGTGGCAAACTTTTGCATTTCACATACACCAAAGGAAACCTGCGGTCCAAAAACTTATTATTCATCTGCTTGGAAAGCATAACATACCATATAAAGCTATAGATGATCTCAGCCGCATTCTGTCTAGAGAAGATATTGAGAGAACAATGTTTACAGCGTGGATGGAAAAAAACGAAGAGTGTGAAGAGGCTCGCGAACTAACTTATCTGCAATTTCCAGAAAAATATACCTGGGACAACGATAGTAAAATCTGGAATGAACGACAAAAGGGAGAAATGATAGGAAGAATAGTCAACATCCATCCATCAGCAGGACAGTTATACTATCTACGGATACTAATCAACAAACTAAAAAGACCAAGAAGTTTTGACGAAATTCTAACAGTTGGGGATAAAATACATCCATATTTCAAATCAGCATGCTATGCTAAAGGTTTACTAGATTCTGACGCTGAATGGCATGATGCAATGGATGAAGCTATTCAATGGGCTACACCTTATCAACTACGACATTTGTTTGTCACAATGCTTATATATTGTGAAGTGGGCAGTCCTATTAATTTATGGAAACGCTGTTGGAAATCACTCGGTGAAGATATGCTAAGCAGAAAACGCAAAACTTTCGACTTTAAAAAGTTACATCTAAATGGTAATCAGCTGCAACAGTACATTTAGATTGAGATAGAAAAGGTAATGCACCAGCATGAACGTTTATTAACTGAGTTCACGGATATGCCAAAACCAGATCTGATTGTTCTACAAGAACTCGATAACACCATGTTGACCCAAGAGTTACAATACAATGTGCTCCGGGAAAAAGAAGAATATAAAAAACATTTCAACAGTCTAAATGTGCAGCAAAAAAAGGTTTATGATGCAGTTATGGAGTCAGTTGATAAGAAGTTAGGAAAATTATTTTTTCTATATGGTTCTGGTGGAACAGGGAAAACATACCTTTACAATACCATCATTTCTAAGCTGCGATCAGAAAAGAAAATAGTACTCCCAGTTGCTTCATCTGGCATCGCAGCATTGCTTCTACCTGCTGGAAGGACAGCACATTCCCGCTTTAAGATACCCATCGATGTCAATGAAGATTCGGTATGTCATATAATGCCAGGAACAATGCTTGCATAATTAATAAAAAAAAACAAAAGTTATCATATGGGATGAGGCGCCCATGACACATCGGTATGCATTTGAAGCGCTTGATAGAACGTTACGAGATTTAATGTCCATGAAAAAAATCAGAAGCTAGAGACCAACCTTTTGGAGGTAAAATTGTACTACTAGCTGGCGACTTCAGACAAACACTACCAGTAATTCTACAAGGTACTCGAGCCGATACAGTCTCAGCATCAATTAGACGATCATACTTATGGGACTCCTGCGAAGTCTTTGTTCTCAAACAGAACATGAGACTTGAATAATCACAAGGAAGATTTGCTACATGGGTACTAAGTGTTGGAGATGGAAATGCACCCACAAGTGAAGCAAAAGCTGTAAATGAAGATGATGGTCAGATGATTAAAATTGATCCCAAATTCCTAAGGCAATCAACTGGAGATCATTTGCACGATATATTTCAAGCCACAACTGCAGAGAAAAGTCTATCAAAAAGTACACATGCAAGCATTACAGAGACAGCGATCCTAACCCCACGAAATGATACAGTTGATGAGATTAAGGAATACATGTTAGTGCAACTGCCAGGAACATCAAAGGAATATTTCAGCTCAGACAGCATAGGGAAAGCTGACACAATAAATACAGATTACGAGACGCTATATACAGTTTAGTACTTAAACTCTCTTGAGTTCTCAGGACTACCAAAACATAAGTTGGCTTTGAAAGTTGGAGTTCCAATAATGCTGCTACGCAACAGTAATCAAAAGTAAGGTCTATGCAATGGTACAAGATTTATTGTAACTCGATTGGGACATAGATTGATTGAAGGCGAAATAGTTACTGGCACATATGCGGGTAAAAGAGTTATTATACCGTGGATAATTTTGTCACCACCTGATTCAAAGCATCCTTTCACACTTCAAAGACGCCAATTCCCAATAAGAGTATGTTATGCAATGACAATTAACAAAAGCCAAGGACAGAGCTTGAAATCAGTGCTCCTCTATCTGCCTCAACCAGTTTTCAGTCATGGCCAATTGTACGTTGCGCTTTCGCGTGTAACATCTCCTAAAGGTCTAACTATTCTAAAACCCGATAATGATGGAGAGAGAACAATCAAAAATATTGTCTATAAGGATATCTACAATGGGCTACCTACATAGTAAGGCAATATCATGTGGGAAAAAAGTATATATACAAATAAAACTTAAATTTATTAAATATCATATGCGTATTTGAATTTACCTTGCAGGTGGTTGGCTTGATTACGTTGGTGGGGGTCACGGAACCGATCCATTTGGCGACAGGAAGATCGGTGAGGACGAGGTGGTCGGGAAAGGCTACCGTCACTGTCTCCATCGGCGAGCCAATTCTGTTCTGGGAATCCCATGTGAACGACTAAGGAAGAAGATATTTTAGACGAAATGTTATAATAATATTTTAGACAGGCAATTAAATGTTATGCTTTTCTTTACCAAGAATTAAATGTTATGTTATCTGCAAGATATTTTATGTTTTAATCGTAATATTGTTTACTAAGATATTGTGTTAGTTTATAACAGTAACACATTTATACTTCTATTCTCTGATTTATACACGGGTGACATTGTATTGTCAAAACATATTTGTATTTTTTTTTTTAAAAAGTTAAATTAATAGACAAAAAATTATTTACAAAAAACAAAATACAAAAGTTTTAATTTGGTAGAAATTATAACATATAGTAAAAATGCCAATTGTGCTAGGGGACTCCACCAGCTATAAAACTTCTTTTAAAAAGATTATGGAACTGCGGTGAATCAAAATAACAGAATGAGAACATCAGATTACATGTTTGTATTTTGGTAAATTAATTATTTAATTTTGATAAAATTATTTATGATTTCTTTATTTGAAATACCAACATCTTTAGTCTTAACATGTTTACAATATGTTTTAATTAAAATTAATCCAAAAACAATTATGACATTTACTTTGTCAATCTAATAGTAAAGATATATATAAAAATTATATAACTTTTAAACTCTAACTCAAATAAAATAAATATTAAACCAATTTATCAACACGTACCCGCGCGTAGCGCGGGAGAAAACCTAGTATGTATATAAGAGAAAGTTCTTTTCGTAGGAATATAGAAAGTAGATAAATTAGACAGCTCACAATTGCATATAATTAGGACTCGTTAATAGTGTGAATATTGTAATTCCTCTTCCTCGTGTAATCTCTCTGCATGTAAGCAGAGCTAAGAGAACAATCTTAGAAAACAATACCGGTCATGTGTTCTCATATCAATAAACTAAAGCAATTCCATAATCTAATATGGTATCAGATCTCCATAGGTTTTAACCTTCTTTTTTTTCTTTCACGCCGCCACCTCCCCTTCTTCCTTGTCTTTCTCTCGTCTCCTCTTTTTTCTTCTTGATCTTTGTATCTTATTTTGTTTATGTTTCTCTGATTCTCTCATCATGACAGACTCTACAGCAGAACGAACCTCCGTTTTCAACACTCAAGATCCTCAAAAAATTCTCTTATCGGTGAACATGTCAAGTGTCACCAAACTCACCGATGTGAACTACGGCATGTGGAGCAGGCAAGTTCGTGCACTGCTAGATAGCCACGAACTGCAACACTTTATCGAGGATTCCGACACGGTTCCACAACCTACGGTGATGTTGAATGGGGTCTCCTCGCCAAATCAAGCGTATGCCCCTTGGAGAAGACAAGATCGTCTTCTCTACAGCTCTCTCATTGGTGCCATCTCTCAGCCAATTCAATATGTCGTCTCCAGCCCCAGCACAACCAAAGAGGTCTGGACCACGCTTGCAACTACCTTCGGCAATCCTACGCGTGGTCACATCCGTCAGTTAAGATTTCAAATCAAACAGTGCGTCAAAAGGACCAAAACTATCAGTGAGTATCTGCGTTTTATCAAGTCTAAAGGAGATGATCTAGCTCTTCTGGGTAAGCCCATGGATCAAGAGGATTTAACAGAGGACATCCTAGCCGGTCTTAGTGACGATTACAAACCAAAGATAGATATTATTAATGGACGAGATACGGCGATCTCTTACTCAGAACTTCATGAACGATTACTCAATCGTGAAGCCATGCTTCTCTGTTCTGAATCTTCCTCTATCATACCGATGGTTGCTAATGCAACAGATGCCCGTCCGCGACAGCAGTGGCGAAACAACACCAGCAACGTCAATCAGTCTCGTCCCAATCACACCAGTGGCCATAATCGCTTCTCCAAGCCATACCTAGGTCGTTGTCAGGCGTGTGGAAAGCAGGGGCACAACGCAAAATACTGCCCGGAATACCGCATCGTCAAAGGCTCCGCCTCTGTTCCCTCAGCACCACCTCAGCCTCGCAATCACCAACCTTGGCAGGCTACACCTCAATATCAACCATGGCAACCGAGTGCAAATCATGCCATGATGTCTGGTTCCTCCACGTGGCTTGTTGATTCAGGAGCCTCTCACCACATGACCTCCGATTTGGCCAATCTCTCCTTGCACAATCCCTATAGTGGTGGAGATGATGTCCTTCTCGGCGACGGTTCTGGTTTAAAAATCTCTCACTCTGGCTCTTTCTCTTTACCATCTTATTCACGCCCTTTTTTCTTAAATAACGTCTTGTGTGTTCCGTCACTTGAAAAAAACTTGATTTCTGTTTTTCAATTATGTAACACTAATGGAGTTGCGGTTACCTTTACCCCCACATACTTTCAGGTGAGAGACTTGCAAACGGGAGCTCTTCGTCTCGAGGGCAAGCCTAAAGATGGCACTTGGCCAAAAACCACTTCCCCATCTCCACCTTCTCTTGCGTTTGCTTCCGTTGTGAAGACAACTTTATCGGATTGGCATTCCCGTTTGGGCCATCCTGCTTTTCAAATTCTTCAAAAAATAATTTTGCAATTTCAATTACCTATTGTTTCCGATGCGTTGCTGGCTCAGCCATGCCCTTCTTGTTCAATCAATAAAATGCACAACTTGCCTTTTCAAAATTCAACTCTTAAATCTATTCATCCTCTTGATATCGTATTAATATTTTCGGATGTGTGGACTTCTCCGATAATTTCCGTCGATGGTTTTAAATATTATGTTATTTTTGTTGATCACTATACTAGATACACTTGGTTGTATCGTTTAAAACGTAAATCTCAAGTTTTTGATATTTTCACCCGGTTCAAAGCATTGGTTGAAAATCGATTTCAAACCAAACTTAGAACACTTTATACTAATAATAAGGGTGAATACATTGGCTTAGCGGATTTTCTTTCAACTCATGAGATTTCTCATATGACAAGTCCACCGCACATGCCCGAGCATAATGGTATAGCCGAACGTCGTCATCGACATATCGTAGAAACAGGTCTTTCCCTTCTATCTCACGCGTCTATACCCAAGTCTTATTGGACATATGCGTTTGAAACGGCGGTCTATTTAATTAAAAGAATGCCTACACAAATTTTGGATTTCAAAACACCTTTTCAAACTCTTCATGGTCATGCTCCAAATTTTCAAAAACTTCGAATTTTTGGTTGTTTATGTTTTACGTGGATACGCCCCTATGCATCACACAAATTAGATGCGAAATCGACACCTTGTGTCTTTCTTGGCTACTCCATTACATAAAGTGCTCATTTTTACTTAGATAAAGAAACGTCTCGAATATATACGTCGAGACACGTTGTTTTTCATGAACATGTTTTTCCATTTTCAATAGTCTCTTCTTCAAAGAAGAATGAGGATGACTCCTCTGTTTTACAAAAATCTTCTCAACGTCAAATTACGGTTTTACCGAGATCTGTACCACCACCAGCTTCGGCTCCTCTCTTATCCAAACCACAACATGTACCATATAATCCCATAGCCCCACAAGCGCCATCTCCTTTTATGCCTTCTCCGTTGTTACCAGCGATGGTATCTACTTCTTCATCATCACCAACGATTGCACCTTCTCCACCAGCACCATCTTCTAATCCTTTAGCCACTGAAAATTCAGTACCTCTGCCTCAACCATCATCGCTCCCTACACACCATAGTACTCGAGCTAGGAAACCTGTCCAAAAGCTAAACCTCCATACCACTGTTACTCCAGCCACGGAAGTGCCTCCAACGAAAGTTGCTCAAGCTCTCAAAATCCCTGATTGACGTAAAGCCATGAGTGAAAGAATTTAATGCTTAAACAAGCCATCGAACATGGGATCTTGTTAATTTAACTAACGCTGCTAATGATGTTAATGTTATAGGCGGCAGGTGGATTTTTACAATAAAACGACATCCATATGGTTCAATTGCACGGTACAAAGCTCGTCTTGTCGCCAAAGGCTTCACCCAACGTCCGGGAATAGATTACCACGACACCTTCAGCTCTGTCGTCAAACCAGCCACGATCAGAATCGTTCTGAGTTTATCCGTCACACACAACTGGCCTATTCGCCAATTAGATGTAAACAATGCGTTTCTTCAAGGGACACTACAAGATGAAGTCTTCATGGCTCAACCACCGGGTTTCATTGACAAAGATAATCCCAATGCTGTATGTAAGCTCCGCAAAACTATTTACGGACTTAAACAAGCTCCGAGAGCTTGGTACAATGAGCTACGCAATTTTCTTCTCCAATCGGGCATCATCAACTCTCTAGCGGACGCGTCGTTATTCATCTATAACAAACAGTGAGTTCTCATCTATATGCTTGTTTATGTTGATGATTTAATTATTACGAGAAATAGTCCATCTCATACAAATGGTTTTATTAATTCGCTTTCTAAACGATTTTCTCTCAAGGATTTAGATGACTTATCGTTTTTTCTTGGCATTGAAGTAACTAGAACATTTGATGGACTTCACCTCACACAAACTCGTTATATTGCAGATCTACTTCATCGGACCAAAATGGACGATTGCAAGCCGGTTTCTACACCAATGTGTCCAAATGCAACTCTTACTCTTCATTCGGGAACAACCTTGGATGAAGCAACCGAATACCAAGTTGTGGTTGGGAGCCTCCAATTCTTGTCACTCACTCGGCCGGGCATTTCCTTTCCAGTCAACAAGCCGTCCCAATTTATGCATCACCCGTCGATTGACCACTGGAACGCTGTCAAACGTATCTTACGTTACCTTGCCGGCACAATGACAAAGGGAATTCTTCTTCAAGCCAACAACAAACCGATTCTTCATGCCTTTACGGACGCCGATTGGGCTTACATCGTTTACCTCGGCCGACATCCCATTGCATGGTCTTCAAAGAAACAAACCGGAGTCGCTCGATCATCTACGAAAGCTGAGTATCGTTCACTTGCATCAACGACCTCGGAAATATGTTGGATCGCGTCACTACTGTCTGAACTTGGTGTCCAATGCCCAACCACACCGGTGATAAACTGCGAGAACGTCGGGGCCACATACTTAGATGTGAACCCAGTCTTTCACTCTAGAATGAAACACATTGCCTTAGACTATCATTTTGTTCGGCAGTACATTCAAGCAGGTCAACTTCGCGTGTCTCATGTTTCCTCCGCTGATCAATTAGCAGATGCGGTGACCAAACCACTCCCACGAGCTCGTTTTGAAACGTTAAGTGTCAAGATGGGGGGGGTAGGAATATAGAAAGTAGATAAATTAGACAGCTCACAATTGCATATAATTAGGACTCATTAATAGTGTGAATATTCTATTTCCTCTTCCTCGTGTAATCTCTCTGCATATAAGCAAAGCCCCTCATATCAATAAACAAAGCAATTCTGTTGATCTTAAATGATCACTGAGGAGATTTGGGTGTTAATATATGAAAGGGGGTGAGATTTCCGTAATTAGAACGAATTCAACTAATATTCGGGACAAGTCGGGTGACAAAAGATAGGTCGGGAAAAGATGATGAACAGGTCGGTGACCATTTTTGAAGAGAGAATTATCAAAGAAATACAAGTGAGAGAGATAGTCGTCTATTTCGAAGAGAGTCCGGGCCCCCTTCATAAGTACCCGCTAAGAGGTATTTATAGCATGGGCGGTGCAGTTGTTTCCCGTATTTCTGGGGTCACGTGGCGCTGGGAGCGCCTTTTACGGGTAAGGTACCTCGAGGTACACGCCCCGGTTTCTGCGGTGGATAGGTTATAATGGGCTTGATGTTGACTACTACGTGGGTGGGGCACCATTCACGAACTACCCTCCACGTGTCGTCAATCCCCAGCTCTCTGCGCAAGATCAGCGGGCTGTCGGCTCGAGCTCGGTGGGCCATCCCTGGTCACATATGTTGACTTTTAGCTGGGCTTTGACCGAGTGGGCTTTATTTGCTAAGATGGGCCTAGCTAAACTGAGGGTGCTAAGCCCACCTCCAATAATTGCCCCCAGTTCGGTGTCAGGAGAGATGGTGAGTGCACCGAAATTAATTTTTCGTCAGCTCGGCGCATCTCAGATCGGTTTCCAAGATTCTAGGGTTGACTGTTTGGACTCATTTTAGGCGGGAGTAACCGATTACACGTGTTGGGCTTCCCGCCAGGATCGGGGAATGTCCGCGCGTATTGGCCACGCGTTTGAGTGTGAGACGTTTCGCGTTTTTCGAAGCGGTTTCCCCTTTCTGCGCGTGGATGTCGAAGCGACGCCATCATTAGGGTTTTTTTGGAAATCGTGCCCTTTTTCCACGTGTTGAGCCGTCGCTTCCTTTTCTCCCCCTTCTCTTATTTGAACCTTCTTTCTCCTTTCTTCCTTCTTTTACTCATCTGCGCGTAGATTTAAGGTAACCTCCTTCTTTTCTGAAAAATTTTTGTTTGTGCTTTCTCGAAAGGTTCTTCGAGATTACGGGTCGGGTTATCGGAAGCTTTTCTCTAGTTTTGCGTGATGGCGTCGATATTTCGAGGGATTAGGGCCGAATCTAGCGGTGAATCGGCATCTCTTTCTGACCGCAGCGATTCGCCGGCGGGAAGTTCTTCGCCGAACGACGGTTCTGAGCGTACCTCTTCTCCGTGTCGTGGTAATGAAGCCGAGGCGCAGTCTGTTCCGTCGACTTCGGGATCTGCTCTGTCGGTTTCGGTGGCTCGCCAGGGGAGATTAATGGGTAGAGGGTGTTCCTCCGGTGGTCGCGGCATCGATCAGGGTCGCGGCATCGATCAGGGTCGCGACACCGATCAGGGTCGCGGCACTGCTCATGGTGGCCGAAGAGGTGGAAGAACTGGAAGGGTTCGAAAACCTAAGGTTTCGAAACCCCCTCCGGCTTCTTATGGTCAGGGAGGCTCACCGACCTGGAGCACCCCGGAGACTCTTGCGAGTTTGGTGTCTAAGTGTGGTTTCCCTAGATCCGCCGAGCTCCGCCTTCCCGGGCCGGAGGAGCGTCAATGGAATCCTCCAAAGGGTTTCGTCTGCTTGTGTGAGAGTTTCTTCACAAAATGCGGGCTGCGTCTCCCCCTTCCCGACCTGTTCGTTGTGTATTGCAAGAGGCGGGGGTTGGCCTTTTCCCAAATCTGTCCATCCACAATTCAAGGCATGGTAGTGATGCTGACTCTTGGGTGGGAATGCGATATGGTGGTGACTCCCCGCATGTTTGAGGACCTTACCTTCCAGAAGGGTAATCCTGCCTACCCGGGGACATACTATGCCTCCTTCAAGCCTAAGGTGGACCTTATTGAAGATAAGCTGAGTAAGGTCGACCACTGGTCTCGTAGCTACTTCTTCGTCCGTGCTACCGAGGCAGTTGGTCTTGATCCGACGGGCAGATACCCCCTTGATTGGAATTTTTCCCCGGGTAAGAGCTATTAGGTCACGTTATATGTCTTCCTTTTATTTTGACTGACGCCGAGCTGTTTTGTTTTTAGGTTCGCATACTGTCGGTGCCAAGTTGTCCGATTACGCCGGTGTTCTAGCGGTGCTTAGGTCGCGGACTCCGAGAGATTGGAAATCCTTTACCCCGGAGAGAGTCTCTGTAGCGATGGCTGGTAGGTCGTTGACCTATTTTTTTTTTTTTTTTTTTGATGATTAGTTGTGAATAGGTCGTTCAAGGTTTGCTATCCCGTCCTACTCGGACTCCTTCATTGCACATCCTTCTCCGTCTGTGGAGGAGACGGACCTGCAAGTGGCACCACGAGCTGAGGCGTCCACGGCAGTTCTAGGGAAGAGGACGGGTGAGGGTAAGGGCAAGAAAGTGTCCAAGAAGAGAAGGACTGATGAGGTGGGGTCTTCTTCTTCAGGTCAAGCCGGTGTGCCTAGTGGTCAGCCGGCTGTGGGGGTGGAGTCCTCTTCGTTAGGTCGGGAGGATATGGGGGAGGGTCATGGTACCGACCTGCCGGAAGATGTTGTTGGTGCGGTGTCCGTTGGGTATGGGACCGACGTGCCCATTGGTCGGGAGGACGAAGCGGTCGAGGACCGGGTGCCCGAAACGGTCGTTGAGGATGGTTAGGCTGAAGTGCCTGAAGCTGTTGATGTCGGTGGTGAGCCCCAGGAGTCTGAGGCTAAGGATGAGCCCGAGGTCCCTGGTGATGGGGGTGGTAGTGATGAGGAGCCGGTGGATCATAGCTTCGACTTCAGCTATGAGCGGGGTGACGTGCCCTTCGTATAAGACAAGGAAGTCTGTGCCGAACTGGTCTATGCGGCCGCGCTTGGGAGGAGGCCCCTTCTTTTCCCTGTTCCGGAGATGGCGGAGTCTGACGCCTTTCAGAGTACATCCCGCTCCTTAGTTCGGGTGAGTTTATTTGATGTTATAAAAAAATTTCTTCTTTTTTTTATTTTTTTATTTTAAATTTGTTCGTTTCTGCAGACGATGGTCAATTTGGCCACCCTAGGTGAACGGTATGAGAGGCGGGTCGTCGAGCAGGAGCGTGTGATCGAGCGTATGAAGCTGCGTACCGAGTTGGGCGAGGCGGAGTTGACGGCCGCTCTCCGCGAGGCTAGGAAGGCTTTGAAGGATGAGAAGGCCCGGTCTGCTGCTCTGGAATCGTCTATGGGGCAGGTACGGGCGCGTACAATGGAGGCGGATCAGGCGCTCACCGAGCTGGAATCGGAGAGGGCGCGATCAGCCGCTCTGGAGGATGAGCTTGTAGTCGCGAAAGGGGAGAACGCGAAGGTTTGCGCGGAGCGGGAAGCGTTTCGATCTAAGGTCGCATGGCTGGAGGGTGCCATTGAGCGGGCAAAGGTGGCCGTTGCCAAGGAGAATGATCGGGTCAAAAAGAAATGGGCGGCTCGGAATCAGAAGTGGGCTGCTAAGATGGAGAAGGTTCGTGCCCATTTGGCTGGTCGGGACATGGCCTTGCCCACGCACCTGTTGCTTAGCCAAGTGGTCGGTACGCGGCAATGCCTTGAAAGGATGGAACGCGGGGATAGCTTGGTGGTGCCGTCGTACCGGTACGCGAAGCTGAGGGAAGACGAGGCGAAATTTGAGGCCGAGCTGGATCAGATCGCCTACCCGGATTTGACCCTGGAAGATTTGGAAGCTCCTTTCGATCGCACCCCGGATGTCCAGCCTCAGCAGGTCCTTCCCGACCATCCCCTGCCGGCCTCGACTTCCTCCCTAGGAGCGTCGACTACAGCCCCGGGCACTGCTCAGGCTGAGGATGCTGTGTTGCCCGTTCATATCGGGATCTCGGAAGATCCGTTGGACACGAACCAGCCACCCCAGAATGAGGACGGCACGAATGTGAGGATGGTGAGCCCGGATGAGATGGTTAGTACCCGTGTTGACGGGGTTTAGGTTTTTTATGTTGCGGGCCGATGTGCAGATGTACTTTTTTATTTTGTAGGCCGTGGTGCCGTTATGTACTCTGGCGTAGTGCCATTTTCTTTATGAATGGTTGTTTATGCGAAATGTTTGCTCAGTTTATTCCGTAAGGGTTTGGTACGAGCGGAGCTCGGTTTGAAACACTTAAAGCTTGTGTGTTTTTCTTTTTATGCGAGAGTCGAGCTCGGCTTAAGACACTTAGAGCTTTGTCTTTCTTTTGATGCGAGGGGCGAGCTCGGCTTAAGACACTTAGAGCTTGTGTGTCTTTCTTTTGATGCGAGGGGCGAGCTCGGCTTAAGACACTTAGAGCTTGTGTGCCGTAGGAGTGCGAGCTGTGAGCTCAGTTTTAGCACTTAGAGCTGTTTTGCTGAGCCCAGGGGCTTAATGATATTTTATTAGATTTATAACTGCACCCTGGTCAGGGGTTGCCTACGTACCCTTTAGTAGAAGGGATCAAGCCAATTGTAGTTCGGTTGATTACAATAATAAAGGAGAGAGGAGCCCGAGGGCCTAGTAGTAGTATCGTTTTAGGTTCATTGAGTTCCATGAGCGCGGGATTGCGTCGCCATTCATTGTGGCTAGTTCGTATACCCCAGGTTTAACGATCTTGGATATGAGGTAGGGGCCTTCCCAGTTAGCGCCGAGCTTGCCCGCGTTTAGTTCGGCCGTATTTTCGAAGACCCTTCGTAGCACCAGGTCGCCTTCGGTGAAAAACCGGCCCTTGACCTTTTTGTTGTAGTACTGGGAGGCTAGCTGCTGGTAATTCTGGATGCGGAATAGGGATTGATCGCGTTGCTCTTCGAGGAAGTCGAGCTCTTCTAAGAGTATGGCGTCGTTCAGGTCGGTATGCTGTGCGAGCATAGCGCGCCGGAGGGTAGGAATTCCGACCTCGGAGTGCTTCCATGCCGCGGGATAGGCTAAAAGGTGTGCGATTTGTAGCCGTCCTTGGTGTTGTGCGGTGGGACCAGAGGACTCCGTCTAGCTCGTCGGCTCAAAGACCTTTCTTATCGTCCAGGCGTTTTTTGAGGCCATCGAGGAGGGTTTTATTTGTTGCTTCTGCTTGCCCATTGCCTTGTGGGTACCTCGGGGTGGACTTGCTTAACCTAATCTTCCATTTCGCGCAGAAGTCTTCGAATAGGACCGATGTGAACTGGGCGCCATTGTCCGTTACGATCTCGTATGGCAGGCCGTGGCAACAGATGATGAATTTCCAAACGAATTTGCGGACGTCCTCCGCCGTGATCTTTGCATAGGCCTCGGCCTCGACCCACTTTGTGAAGTAGTCAGTCATTACCAAGAGGAAACGCTTTTGACGAGATCGGCGTAGAGGTCCTACTATGTCCATGGCCCATCGCATGAATGGGTAGGGTGCCGACGCTGTGGTGAGGAGTTCGGTGGGAGAGTGGATAATCGGGCCGTGGCGCTGGCACTTTTCGCACCGGGCTGCAAACTTGTCACAGTCCCGAAGCATTGTTGGCCAGTAGTGGCCTTGGTTCCGGATTCGCAGGGCAAGAGCGCGCCCGCTAGAATGGTTTCCGCCTGCTCCTTCGTGCATCTCCTTCATCACGTCGATGGTTTCCTGGCCATGGAGACAGTTGAGTAGGGTTCCAGTTGCGCTCCAACGGAACAGTTTGCCGTCGTGGGTGTGGTATTTCGCGCATTTCTTTTTCAGTCGACGGGCTGCCCAGCGATCTGTCGGGATGGTGCCATCCGTGATGTAGAGCAGGATCTCATCACGCCAGTCCGGTAGTTCGGGTTCATGGGGAGGAAATGGTAGGTGATGGGGAGGAAGCTGGTCGTCGTCGAGGTCTTCGTTGGGGATGTTGATCAAGGAGACCCCCTTGGGTAGCTCGATGCTGGGGAAGTCGATGCTCTCGACGGGGATCACGCGCCTTTGGGTTGGATCGGACGTGGAGGCTAACGCGGCGAGGGCGTCTGCTGACGTGTTTTCACCCCGGGGAATTTTGGTGAGGGTGAATTCCGAGAACTCGGCTGCTAGGTCGTGGAATATCCTGAGGTACGAGTCCATGCGGTCGTTCTTGGCTTCATATTCCCCGCTGAATTGGTTGGAGACGAGCTGGGAGTCGCAATAAGCCCGGATCTTCCTTACCCCGATCGCTTTTGCTAGGCGTAACCCGGCGATCAGAGCTTCATACTCCGCTTCATTGTTCGATGCTAGGAAGGCCAGGCGGAAAGACTGTTCCAGAACCTCATTGGTTGGTGATTCCAAGCGTATGCCGATGCCGGAACCATGCTTTGAGGCTGAGCCATCGACGTGCAAACTCCATTTTTCGGGGGGTTCCTCGCCTGCCAGATCGGGTGCGAGTTCGACTAGAAAGTCGGCCAAGACTTGAGATTTCGCCGCGATGCGTCCTCGGTATTCGATCTCGTATTCACTGAGCTCGACTGCCCATTTCATCATTCTCCCGGAGCGGTTCGGGCTGTGGAGGATGCTTCGGAGGGGGTAGGTGCTTAAAACGGCGACCGTATGTGATTGAAAGTATGGTCGGAGTTTCCGGGCTGCAACGACTACCGCGAGGGCGAGTTTCTCCAGCGTCGGATACCAGCTTTCTGCGCCGTCCAGGGATTTGCTGATGTAGAAGATAGGCTTTTGAATGTCCCGATCTTCTCGTACTAGTACTCCGCTGATAGCCGATATGGATACGGCGATGTAGAGATAAAGGGTTTCCCCTTCTTCGGGCTTAGCCAGGACGGGAGGAGTAGATATGTATGCTTTTAGCTGCTGGAGGGCCTCCTCGCATTTGTCATCCCATTCGAACCGCTTGTTGGCGCAGAGCAGTTGGTAGAACAGTAGACATTTATCGGTTGAGCGGGAGATGAACCGGCTGAGTGCGGCGATCCTTCCAGTGAGCCGTTGGACTTGGCGCGTGTTCTCAGGGGATTTGAGGTCGATGATGGCCTGGATCTGCTTGGGGTTAGCCTCGATCCCACGCTGTGTGACGATATATCCGAGGAATTCGCCCGACGTAACGCCGAATGAGCATTTGGCGGGATTCAGCTTCATGCCGTACTCGTTTAGAGTCTGGAAGCAGAATTTGAGATGACCGACGTGGTCGTCTGCTACCAAGGACTTCACTAGCATGTCGTCGATATATACTTCCATGGTGCGGCCGATCTGGTCGGCGAACATTTTGTTTACGAGCCGTTGGTAGGTCGCACCGGCATTCTTCAGCCCGAATGGCATGACCTTATAACATTAGGTCCCGCGGTCCGTGATGAAAGCCGTTTTCTCCTGGTCCTCCGGATGCATGGGGATTCGATTGTACCCCGAGAATGCGTCCATGAAGGAAAGCAGCTCGTTGCCCGTTGTGGCCTCCACGACCTGATCGATTATGGGGAGTGGGAAGCAGTCCTTGGGGCAGGTTTTATTGAGGTCGGTGAAATCTACGCAGACCCTCCACTTCCCGTTTTTCTTTTTGACGACTACCGGGTTGGCTAGCCATTCGGGGTATCTGACCTCGGTGATTGAACCAGCCGCAGTCAGCTTCTCTATTTCGTCGTTGACGGCCTGCGCGCGTTCGGGTCCGAGCTTCCTCCGCTTTTGCTTTATTGGTTTGAAGGTCGGGTCAATGTTGAGCTCGTGGCTGCATACTGCTGGGTCGATGCCGGGCATGTCGCTTGTCGACCAGGCAAAGGTGGAGACGTTCTGTTCCAAGAATTTGACCAGCTCTTCTCTGATGCTACCCTTGAGGCTTGCACCGATCCCGACGCAGCGAGTATGGTCGCGTGAATCGATGTTGACTTGTGTGACCAGGTCTAGGCTCGGGACGTCCTAGTGGTTCGGTTCGCCCGGAAGCTGTGCTTCGACGAAGAGGCAGGTCGGCGTGGTGTTGCGAAGCTTGTGCTCGATGGCGAAGCAAGCGCGCGAAACCTTTTGGTTGCTACGGAGAGTATATGTCCCGGCCTGGTTGGGGAATTTGAGACACTGGTGGTACGTCGACGTGACCGCTTTCATTGAATGCAGCCAGGGGGTCCCGAGAATAATGTTGTAGATCGGGACGGTGTCGATGATTACGAACTTGACGATTTTAGTGACCCGGCCTACATAGACCGGTAGATCGATGGTGCCGATTCCCGTGGTGGTCTCCCCGGCGAAGCCAGTCAGCGGGGTGGCGGCTGGTTTGACTTCGGCTCCTTACAGGTTCATTCTGGCCAGGGTATCCTTGAAGATAAGGTCGACCGAGCTGCCTGTATCGATGAGTACCCAGTTGACATCGCAGTCGGCTACGCGGATCTGTACGACAAGAGGGTCGTTGTGAGGTTGATGGACCCCGGTAGCATCGACTTCGGTAAAGATAACCCCTTTTCTGCTTGTGTCTTGGGCGCTTTTGTCAGAACCGGAGTTCCACTTTAAGGAGGCGGCGGTCCTTCTCTCGTGTAGCTTGATAGACCGCACCGAGTCGTTGCACGATAGAAGTCCTCCCATGATCATTCCGACCGTCGTTCGTGCTGGGGGAGGGGACCTTGCTTCTTCCCGGTTTCGAGAGGGAGATCGGTGACGACGGTCATCGTTTCGGCTGCGGTTGTCGGTCCTGGCTCGGTTGTCTTCACGACCTCGTCTGTCAGGCTGCTGCTGTCAATTGCCATCTCGTGCTCGCGGGAGCAGCTGCTCGGGCACATGGATCTTTCCTTTCTGGTATTGGTCTAGGAGGGCTTCTTGGAGTTTGCGGCAATGCGAGGTGGGGTGTCCTCTTCTCTGGTGGAATTCGTAGAAGGCTGCCTTGTCTTGTTGCTCTTTTGCTCGTGGCCTTTTGGCTTTTGATTCGTCGGACCGCTGGCCATTTTGATCCAGTTCGCGCGTCCATTTGTTCCATGGCATTTTTGGCTCGGGATCGGAGAATTGAGCGGGGTCGTGCATGTGGAATACAGCCGGTGGTTCGTTGACGAGGAACGTGGCGGTTCGCTTGCCTTTATTGCCTTGATACTCGTCGTCGTAGTGCTGCCGAGGTTCCTGATATCCGTCCTGTGATTTGTCCTTCTGGGCCGGGGCCTTTTGCACGGTATGCCTTTTCGAGAACGCTGCTTTTTCCTCCTCGAGCT
Source organism: Eutrema heterophyllum (assembly GCA_002933915.1). Classification (NCBI taxonomy): domain Eukaryota; kingdom Viridiplantae; phylum Streptophyta; class Magnoliopsida; order Brassicales; family Brassicaceae; genus Eutrema; species Eutrema heterophyllum. The sequence goes on along the minus strand of PKMM01046243.1, from coordinate 931,364 downwards.
CGATATAGAGCCCGGCGCGGTGCAAGGCATCTTCTAGTGAGCGCGGCCTATTGAGTGTTATTTCGTCCTTGAATGCCGATTCAATCCAGAGGCCGTTCCTTAGGGCGGGGAGTGCGGATTCGTCTGTCACATTGCTTTGCGAGGCCGTCGCCTTGAATCGCTCGATGAAAGATTTAAGTGACTCCTTCGCTCCTTGGTGGAGGGCCCAGAGGTCAGCGCTGGATGCGGACTGTTTGATGTACATGGAGTAATGTTTGAGGAAGGCGGTAGAGAGATCCCCGAAGTTATCGATGGAATGCGTATCCAGCCTGGAAAACCATGTCAGGGCAGGGCCGGTAAGATTTTCCACGAAAAGTTGGCAGTAGCCGGCTTCACGTTCTCCTTGGGTGAAATGGGCGCTCCCCATGGCGATGGTGAAGGCCGTTAGATGTTGGGTTGGATCCGTACTGCCCGCGTACGGTGGAAGCTTGAGTTTGCTGAAATGTCTGAACGGGATGGATGCGATTCGACGAGTGAACGGCGTGTTCTGTGTTTCTCTTAAGACGCGGTCTATTTCTGGGGCCGAGCTGGTGGCCTGATGGACTTTGGAGGTCATCGCGCGAATCATTTCTTTCATGGCCTCGAGTTTGGCATCTCTGGCGCCCGGGGAGCCGTCTACCGTGGGGGCGAATCGTCGGGTTATTCCTGACTCTGACGGCGACTCTCCAAATAAGTTCCTTTGGAGGTGCAGAATTCCCTCCCGCGACGTCGGTTCTCGGATTTGATCAGCCGGGGATTCGGGATTGTCTGGTCGGTCGCTACGGGCTGCGAGCTCGGCGAATCGACGGTTGGTAGCGCGTGTTAACTCATCCAGTTTGGCGAGCAAGGTGTGTACTACGGCGGATAGAGCGAGCTGGTCTTCCGGTAACTGGGACGCGTTTTGGGTGACGGAGCTGTTGAGCGGGGTGGATTCTGGTGCTGCGGGCGGAGTTGGCTGTTGGCAAGGAATCACGAGGGGCTAACTTGGAAGAGCTTTTTCGTGAGTCAGGGCTTGAGCCGGGGTAGCTTGTTCTGATGGCGGTTGATCTATCGTCGGAGGCGGCGGTAGCGCTTTCGAAGTTGGTGGGTCCGTCATTGAATTTGTTGTTGAGTCCGCTCTTTGCGTATAGAAAATCTCTAAACCCCCCTCTCTGAAGCGCCAATTGTTGATCTTAAATGATCACTGAGATTTGGGTGTTAATATATGAAAGGGGGTGAGATTTCCGTAATTAGAACGAATTCAACTAATATTCGGGACAGGTCGGGTGACAAAAGATAGGTCGGGAAAAGATGATGAACAGGTCAGTGACCATTTTTGAAGAGAGAATTATCAAAGAAATACAAGTGAGAGAGAGAGTCGTCTATTTCGAAGAGAGTCCGGGCCCCCTTCATAAGTACCCGCTAAGAGGTATTTATAGCATGGGCGGTGCAGTTGTTTCCCGTATTTCCGGGGTGACGTGGCGCTGGGAGCGCCTTTTACGGGTAAGGTACCTCGAGGTACACGCCCCGGTTTCTGCGGTGGGTAGGTTATAATGGGCTTGATGTTGACTACTACGTGGGTGGGGCACCATTCACGAACTACCCTCCACGTGTCGTCAATCCCCAGCTCTCTGCGCAAGATCGGCGGGCTGTCGTCTCGAGCTCGGTGGGCCATCCCTGGTCACATATGTTGACTTTTAGCTGGGTTTTGACCGAGTGGGCTTTATTTGCTAAGATGGGCCTAGCTAAACTGGAGGTGCTAAGCCCACCTCCAACAAATTCCATAATCTAATACTTTTTTTTTGTTCAAGCGATGTTTTATAGATCATACCTCAAGCTGTACTAAGGAAGAAATTATTTACAACAAGCAGAGCTGATTTTGCCAATTAAAGCATCAGACAAAACATTACTTAATCGAGGAATGAAAGAAAAACAGAGAGAAGAGAAGAAGCCTGAAAGACTTCTGATAAGCAAATCCCTCAACTCAATGATGGAAGAACCCGAGGTGAGGAGTGAAATAAGGACCTTGCAATCAGAGAAAACGTTAAAATTCTTGATGCCAAAAGTAACTGCATTTGAGAGAGCAACTTTCACAGCCAAAGCTTCTGCAATTAGGGCAGAGGCTACATGGCATTGACAACTTGAGTTCTGAGCAAAGATACGAGTCATTAATGTCATTGGGGTTAGATCCCAAACTTTGCCTGCAAAAGAAAATTTCAAAAACACATGCATGTCTGATTCCAATTCTCCACAGCCTTACAAAGGGAGGCTGCGATGATTCCCCTTTTTGTTAAATTTTCTCCAAAAGCAGAGCCTTTTGCATAGATTTCCAAAGGAAGCATTTCAGGTTAGGGGCTGTCTTGATTTTCCAAATACATTTCTTCCTGTCAAAACCAATATTTGAAGTAGGGGAGGAGTTAAGCTTAGCCAAGATATAACTGGATTTAGTTGAATAGATCCCAGACTTCTCGGGGATATAACTTAATACTTTAGTACTAGAACAGCTGTTCTCGGGGAATTTGGTGGATTTCGATCAGGCTGACCAGCTGCAACTAGGAAACAAGATGTTGTCTTTTGATCTGTGACAGATCGTTCGAAGTCCAAACTATTATTTATTGGGCCAAAGCTTTGTGATCTACACCCATAATCCTAGATTGTTTTCTTAACCGGGCCAAACCTAAACCGGTTTGGATTATCCCTAGAAATTCCAGAGCGCTTAGCGTAAAGGCTTCTTGGAAAGAAAGAGAGCTTCCATTGTTAAATGTGTGCATTTGAAATCCTTGTCAAACAGAAATTAATTTTACTTTTTTATAAGAGTTTAAGTTTGCTGCGATTAGAACATAGTTGATGTGATGAGTGGTTTGTTCCAAAAACCTATAAAACCGAATGAATCCAATTTTTTCGAATAAAGTAACCACCCACTAATTAGGCTGGGTTTAAAGCTTCTCTGGCCACTTCGGTCATAATCATCCTAAGGCCATCTCCAACCCATACACTAAATTTGGTGTGATTTTCACACCAAATTTGGTGTTTTTGTGTTTTTCATCTCCAATCTACAACACCAAATCTCACACCAAAAAGAATATTCTTTATTATTATATTATTATATAATTAAGAAACTAATTTTTTATTACTTAATTTGGAATACGATTACAAAAGATAATTAAAAAAAATTACAATTGATAATTAAAAAAAAGATTGCAAAAGAAAAAAAAAACGATTACAAAAGAAATTTTTTTAAAAGATTACAATCGATAACTTAAAAGATTAAAACATAAATAACAAAGTACTAATTTTCAGAATTACTATAAGCAGACCATATGTGTTCTACCAACGCATTTCGAAGTTCGATATGAGCATCTCGGTTTTTGATTTTTCTGTGTCGAGCTAAGAATGCTTGAAACCGAGCATCATCATCACCCGTCATCTCAACTTCCGGAGGCGGGAATTCTGTTTGTTCTTGAACTGGTGCGTCAAGATCACGCTCATCTTCAATGATCATATTGTGCATAATGATACAAGTTGTCATTATATCATGTAACACTGTCTTTGACCAAAGGCGAGCTGGTCCGGCCACAATTGCGAATCTTGATTGCAAAACTCCAAATGCACGTTCCACGTCTTTTCTACAAGCTTCTTGCTTCATTGCAAATAATTTTTTTTTCGGACCACGAGGGTCATGAATGGTTTGAACAAGGGTAGCCCATTTTGGATATATCCCGTCAGCAAGATAATAACCCATATCATAGTTTTTACCATTGATAACATAGTTGGCGGGTGGAGCAATTCCTTCAGCTAGATTAGAAAAAAGATGAGACGCTTCTAACACATTAATATCATTGTTAGATCCGGGTAACCCAAAATATGCATGCCAAATCCAAAGATCATAATCCGCTACCGCCTCTAAAATAATAGTTGGAGATCCACTACGACCAGCATATTGTCCTCCCCAAGCTGTTGGGCAGTTTTTCCACTTCCAATGCATACAATCTAAACTACCCAACATACCTGGAAATCCTCGACTTTCACCAATGCGGAGTAACCGTGCCACATCGTTAGCATCAGGCGATCGAAGATAGCGGCTACCGAATATCTCAACAACCGCACGACAAAAGCGCTTCAAACTTTCGATAGCTGTGGACTCTCCTATTTTGATATACTCATCCGTTGCATCTGCCGGCGAACCGTACGCCAACATTCGAAAGGCAGCAGTTATTTTTTGCAAAGGAGACAACCCAAGTCTCCCTAGCCCATCTCTTCGTTGGACAAAGTAGTTGTCATGTCTTTGTACTGCGTCATGAATACGCAGAAACAAAGGACGACTCATTCTAAATCTTCGGCGAAACATCGTCTCAGGAAACAAAGGATTCTCTGCAAAATAATCATTGAAAAGATTGCGGCCAGCATTTTCCCGATCACGATTGATAACTATATGACCCGGAATAGATCCACGGTGAGAACCTTCTGAGTTATATTGGTTTTGAGAGATGAGAAATTCAGTGTTTGCCGTAATTTGAGCTACGACCTGATTTTGTAAACCATCAAAATAATCATTATCTGAAGAAGAAGAAGAAGAAGAAGAAGAAGAAGAAGAAGAACCGTAGTTGAAATTCATCTTATATTAGGAGGAAAAGATGTTGATGGTTTATTCATTTTGTTGTCCATGGTATCCCATTTTATAGAAGGAGAAAAGGTTGATTGTAATAATGACTTCATGTCTTTTGTAATCATGATGTTTCTTCGGGAAGAATCTTTCAACGTGAACCGTTCTTTTATTTTGATCAACATCTAGCCGTTCTTTTGATTCAGAAGGAATCTATGAATCGTAGCCATTGAATTTTGTTGACTAAATCTAAACCATTGGTCCGTGTAGTCACTTCATGTCTTCTGTAATCATGATGTTTGTTCGGGAAGAATCTTTTAATACGAGCCATTGATTTATTTGGACCAAATCTAGCCGTTCTTTTTGTTCGGGAAGAATCTTTCAACGTGAACCATTCTTTATTTTGTTGACTAAATCTAGCCGTTCTTTTTGTTGGGGAATAATCTTTCAATACGAGCCATTGATTTGTTTGGACCAAATCTAACCGTTAAAGCTTTACCTTAATTTCCCTATAAATCCACATCATTCTCTTTCAATTATCATACATCTTCTCTTCATTTTCATTTCCACCTACATATCTTCTAAAATGACTTCGAGACGATCTGCTTCATACTCTATTGAAGAAGATATACTTTTATGTCATGTTTATCTTGATGTTTCTCAAAATCCCATCATAGGAATCAACCAATCCGGAGATCAATTTTGGAGTAGAGTGAAGACTGACTTTGATAAATCAAATGTTGCTCGTACTCAAGAAAGGCCAAGAAGATCTGTACAAAGTCGCATGTCAACCATCCTCACTGCATGCTCCAAGTTGAGGGGATGCATTAACCAGATTGAAAATAAAAATCCTAGCGGTGCTTCTGAACAAGACATTGTAAGTATATAGTGGATTAAGTGTATGTGTTATATCTTTATTTATGTATTGAACATGTTAACTAACTTATATTTTTACTTTTGTGAAAATTAAAACAGGTAAACCAAGCAAAGATGTTACTAACCCAGGATGCCAATTACTCAAAAGGCTTCAAATTCGATCATGTATGGCCTATACTTCGAGGTATTGAGAAATTCTCAAATAAGCAGAGTAGCCGAGTTGGTGCCTCCCAAGAAGAAGCTCGTAATGATGTTTCATCGCCATCACTCCAAGATGACTCACCACCAACCCCTGGTATGAATTCATTCGATCTTAATATGAGTAGCGAAGAAGGTAGTTTTAATATAAGTCAAAGACCAATGGGTGTGAAAAAAGCAAAGAGAAAACAACAAGATGATGACCAATTTAAAAAAATTGTGGAGCAAAATGAAAGGCTTATCAAAGCTATAGCTAAAGGTACCTCTGAAAGAAATGAAATTCAAAGAAAAAAACTCGAGGTACAAAGAATGAAGGAAGAGAATAAAATATTATTTGTGGATTTGAATTCTATAACCGATCCAGCGTGTCGGGAGTATATTCAAAGTCAAAGGGCGATGATTATGAGCAGAGGAGTACAAAGAAACGAATATGGAGAAACCGGCGAAGGTTCTCACAGCCAATATCGTCCATCTCGTCATGAACACGATCACACTCAAGGAACCGGAGAAAGTTCTCACAGCCAGTATCGTGCATCTCGTTATCAAAACGATCAAACTCAAGGAGATAACGATGGAGGACAAGAAACTCGAGGAGAAGACGAAATATCACCAAGTGACCTTCAAGATTACTGTGATTTGCTAAGCGGAACCAGAAATAATTTCCCCGGGTTTTAGATTATGCTTCTTTTACTATTGGTCTAATGTTTCTTTTAATGTTGGTTTAATGTTTGTTTTAGTGTTGTCGGTTTAATGTTTCATTCACCACTCGGTGTCTATTGTCCTACTCGGTGTTATGTCGGTTTAATGTATTATTCACTACTCGGTTTGTATTATCCAACTCTGTTTAATCTGAATGTAATGTATAATTAATCATTATCGGGTCTTTATTATCCATCTCGGTATAATTAATTTCACTAATCTCATCGGTTTAATGTTTACAACCGGTTTAATCTATCCCAAAAAAAATTTCAACCGGTTTAATAACCGGTTTAATGGCGAAAAACAAAAAAAACAAAAAAAAATTTATAAAGGTTTAATAACCTTCACATATGAAGCAGCTGCCTCGGCTTTTTCTGCATCTACAAAGGCCATACAACATCCCTTGAAGCCTGCACCACTGAACCTTGATTATTACCAATTGATAAAAGGTAAACTAAAAAGACTATTTTTTTAAGTCTCTGCTCTATCTTTCAGCCATGGCGTGATTGTGGAGTGATAGATTTTGCTGACCGAGGCGAACCAGTTCGAGGAGTTTGAGGTGATGATGCAAATCTCTTGTTAGTTGATACTTTAAAACTCTTTTTCGCGCTTTGAGGCCTCGTAGGAGTTCCTTTGTCTTGCTCTGATGTCACTTGTCCTTGAAGTTTCTTTAGATCCTAAAACCAACAAAATCCAACAAGCATTTTTTTTGGTGATTCTTGGTAGAAGATTGATGTAAAAGAGTTGTAGCTAATTACCCTTTTCCTGCGACGTTCTTGTTCTTTCTCTTCTCTGAGTTCTGTATACTCTTCGAGCATCGAAAGTAAACGATTCTAAAATGAAGAAAATTCGGATAAAAAGATCAATCAAGTACGTAAGGAGAAAAGAGAAGAAGAGATGATTTTGTTGAGGGAAGAAGATATATCAGAAACAGTAGCAGCTATATTACATGAAACATTCATGAACTTTTGTTGTTCTTCTGCTGGAGTATCCATTAAATTCCAAAACTCAAGCATTGTCGTCACAAGATCTTGAAGCTGCAATCAATAAAGGATGGCTTATATATATATATATATACGAACAAAGATCAAAGTTTTAAGATACTTATAAAGTTTGGAAACATTTAATTAACTGACTTCTTGCATTCTCTGTATCTTTGTCTCATGCCATTGATTTACTAATGAAGCCAACTTTACCCACAAAAGCAACAGAGACCAAGCAATTGCTTTTGAACTTGATGGAACACAAGTACAACAACTAAGATATCAAGAGGAGAATGGACAAGCTCGACCATAATTTGTAGTATATACACTTTAGAAATTCAACGAGACAAGCTTTGTCAATTTGAGATCAGACTTCACTCTTGTATGATTTCTTCCAAGACTACTAAGATTATTCACTATCCCTCTAGCTAAATCTTAGATTAAGATCTAGCAATTAAGCTCAATTACGAAGCTTTTTTGAACATCGTCTCATTGAATTAAGAAATCTAACAAACCTAAGCTACGCCAAACCCATTAGAGACTTCCAAATCACGATAGCTTCTCTGGAAAATTGAAGTCCACTAAGCGATTAATGAGAAGAAACGAATCACCAGAAACCTAATGATCTGTTCTCGGCTAAAGATAGTTATTTCGAAAATTCCTAGATTAGTGGTACCTGAAGCGGCTAGAATAATCCCTTCGATGAGGATGAGGCCACCAAGCCCAAGCCATGTAAGAAGAAACGCATTCTCGTTCCATCTCAGCTCCTCTGCCTTGGCCGCTCCCTCTTCGCTAACGAACACCGGTTTCTCCACAGGAGAACGCCTAATCACCGGTTTGGCGTTGCCGTCCGGTTGGAGAAGTTGCCGACGGCAAATTTGACGTTTGGCGTGGTGAGCAGTGGCACGCCAAATATGGTGCCGCACTGTTTACAAATCTCCAAAAATGGCGTTTGCCGTGGATTTTGCCGTCGGGTTGGAGGTCTTTGACGCCAAAAATGGCGTTTGCCGTCTCCGGTTGGAGATGGCCTAACCATCCTTGGATACAAAAAAAAAGTCATACATGTTTTCGATTAACAAATTAACCAAGTGCCAATTAAAACAAAGAAACAAAGAAGAGGAGACATTATAAAAACATAGTCACTTAGTAAATAAATTTGGTGGTATATGCAATACAGTAGTACAATATAAACTTTGAATTCACATTCCAACACATACAATATTCTAACGTTTAACCAAATCAAAGCAGTGCAAAATTTGAGCATTAATAAGAATTATTAGACACACAAGCCCAACATTATCAAACAATGCAAGCCCATGACATAACCCATGTAATCTAGGGTTTTTAGCAAGTTTAGATTCATATATATATATATATATATATATATATATATATGTTGTTACGAGGATGAATGTAATCAACTTTGAGGGTTGCAATTTATGAACCTCTCCTTCTTTAACCCTTTTATGAATATCAATCGATCTTCTTAGCTCTTGTTGACAATCTATAGCAGTTTCCTTTTCTTTATTTTCTTTGCTTATGAATAAAACTTTATGAGTTATCTATTTTACTTATTTCGTTTTCATTTCAATAAGCTCTTTTAGAGCCTAAATCCACTCTCTTAGATTATCTTACATGGTAGCAGAACCCATGCGATTTCAGGATCTTTTTAAACACCATTACGAGTCTTCCCTTACCAAATCAGATTTATCTTGAGAGCAGTTCCATTTTTCAAACCTTTTTCTCTCCACTCCTACTAAACATGAAGGAATACCTGAACGACGACTATGGCGTACCATGTTCCTCTACTCTTGAGAGATCAAACGTCACTACAAGAACGGTGACTTAGTCCACTCGCATCAAAATGCCACTGCGCTTGTGGCACTACTTCAAGATCAACTCGCTAATCTTGCTCCTCCTCCTCATCAATTGATTCCCTCTTCTCAACAATTGATTCCCTTTGATCCTCCCATGAATGCAAATTTCTATCACGGCGATGGTCCCGGCCTCGATCTGTTTGGTGGGTTGCATGATCTTGAGTCTACAATATTAATATTGGGGTTGGATGACTTTGATTAGGGTTTGTACGATGGTTTGGAGAATTTGGGTTTACTAGATGTTTTTCTTGGTGCCCAGAATCAGGAGGTTGCGCTTGCAGTTGCAGCTGGTCAGCCTCAACTTACATGGATTTCGATCAAGCTGACCAAATGGCATGAAGCTTAAATGGATTTCAATCAAAATTTTAATACTATTCTAGGGGAATTTGGTGGACCAATTGTGAGAACACTGTCTAATTCTATCCACGATGGAAGCGAAAATGTCTCGTTTCCTACAGTCGAAATGTGCGGGGGAGTCCCAAATACTTCCCAAGAGAAGCTTTGACATTTCTTTTAGTTTCTTGTGAAGTTTTAGATGAGAATGTAATGGAAGGTTTTGAAAGGTTGATTTTCTTTTCAGAAGCTTTCTCATAACAATCAAGGATTGATTAAAGGGCACCGCAACTTGCGGGATTTGATTTGCAGAAAACATAGTGTCATTGGCTAAATAAAGGTGATTCATTGGAGGACTTCCACGTGCCACACGAACATAAGAGAAAGTTCTTTCCACCTAGATTCATCACCTAGATTCATCTCTAAAAATTCGAGAGATAATTGTAAATTTAGAAACTATTATCTCCTTAGTATTTAATCACAAACTATTGTCTTTTTAATATTTAATTTAATATTAATCCAATTTTATCTTTAATTATGAATTACTTAATATTAACATATAACAAAAAAAATTGCTTTGATTATAAATATCATAAAAATAATTAAAAAAAGTATTTAGTAAATCAAAATAAATCGATATCGTCGTCTCCTCCGACGACCAAAAACAATTTTTCCCCGATAAAAAAAAAACTCCTCCTTGCCAATATAGATCGTCATCTTCGTCGGATCTCCGTCTACTCCGCCGTCCCTCCTCTTCCTCCCCTTTACCGATTTTTTCAGTTAATTTTGGTTCTATAGTTTTATAATTTCACCAAATTGATTTTGGGTTTTTTTGGGTGCAGCCGGAGTTATTCTCGGAGCTAAAACAACCGTCGTCGCTGCCGTGGATAGTGCTATTCCCACGGTAATCTATTTCATCTTCTTTGCATATGTCGATTTCTTGATTTGTGAATTAGAGGTTTTGATTTGTGGGTTTTGAAGAAAATCAGTGGTCTTATGTTAGCAAGCCACACTAGTATCAGGCACCTTTTCAGCAAATGTTTGAGCCAATATGAGAAATTGAGGAAGAAGCAAGCTTTCCTTGACAATTACCGAAAGTTTCCCATGTTTGCTTTAAGTTGACCGTTGAGCTTAGATGTCATGTCTTTGTTTTGGTGTATGTTTAGTGCACCCCAGTTTTGACTGTTAAATGGTGAAATCATGAGAATATATGTCGATATGTACAGGACAATAATTGAGAGTTTGGTAGATGAGTACAAGGCCTGTGAATCTCCAGATTACGTCAAATGGGGAATGGAGGTATGTAAATAGCCCCAGACTACTAAGCTTTGCCTATCTATAGTCATAGTTATGGAGGAACACGAAACGATAATTTTTGGAAATAGGTTTCTTTTGTGTAATGTGCAGCGATTCAGAGTTTCGATTTTTGTTTGTTTTGGAACACTACAATATAATTTTTTATGTTCACCAATCCAGATTGTGGAGGTGCTGAGTATGCAAGAAGTAATGGAATTCATGTTTTATGAACATGAAGTATGGTGTAGACTTTGTTCCTTCCGTAGGTATTATTGAGAATACCTCTGTTTCTCCCGACTCTGCTTCTTCTGATCACGAACAAATTCCTGATGGGCCAGAAACCAAGACTGAAGCCCAGACGCAGAGATCAAAAACAAATGAAAAAGTGGGCCTTTCACAAATACTCAAGCCCAGTCGCATTTCTTCTTCTTCCCTTAGCAACGATCATAACAAGGATAAGATCCTCTGGTCAAAAGCAAAGAATGTCCTTGCAAATCCAGCTGCTACAATCCAACTACGAAACCGTTTTGATACCCTTCAAGAATCGAGAGCAATCATGTGCCAATGATGAGCTGATGAAACGTGGCGTCAATTTGTCGTCACTCTCTTCACTCTCTATATAATGTATGCTCTCTCTTTTGTAAATGTTAAGCAGAAAATAAAGTATTTTGTGTTTCTCTTTCAAATACAGAAGCAAAAGCTTCGGTTTTTATGGTATCAGAGCCCCAGGAGGTTCACATAGACATGGCAAACGGAAATTTACGACCAGCAACAACAACTCCGATAGCGACACCGGTTCCTACTCAGCTACACCACCTCTATGTCCTCCGGCGTTCCATCAGTCTTTCGCAGCGACGCCTCAGGTTGTTCTCTCGTCGCCGTTGAACATTTCGCACTGCGTAACTCTGAAGCTCAACGCATCCAACTATCTCCTGTGAAAAACACAGTTCGAGCACTGGCTCTCCAGTCAGAAGCTTGTCGGGCATGTTACAGGTGGTACACCTCGGCCTCAACCCACTGTTATGCTTCAGTTTGGCAACACTCTCTCCGAAAACCCAAATCCATAGCTCTTGACTTGGATCCAAAATGATCAAACTGTCCTTGCTTGGCTTTTTGGATCAATGTCTGAAGATGCCCTCAGGTCTGTCTATGGTCTCCACACAGCCTATGAGGTATGGTTCGCTCTTACTAAGAAATATAACCGGATCTCTTCGTCTAGGAGGTTTGACTTGCAAAGGCGTTTACAAACTGTCTCTAAACTAGGAAAGTCTATGGGTGAATATCTTAATGAGGTTAAGTTGATTTGTGATCAGTTAGACTCCATAGGCTGTCTTGTAGAAGACAATGAGAAGATTTACGGTATTCTGAATGGTTTGGGTCAGGAATATGATGCTATTACTGTTGTGGTTGAGAACTCTATGGACTCTTATCCTGCTCCCAGTTTTGAAGATGTTGTTGTTAGGCTGACTAACTATGATGATAAGCTCCAAACGTATGCTGCTCATGCTACTATGACACCTCATTTGGCTTTCACTACGGATAGAGGAGGATACTCTAATCGTGGTAGAGGTAATAGCTATGGCAGGGGACAAACCTCAGATGGATCTCGTGGTAGAGGTGTCTACTCAACTCGTGGCAGGGGCTTTCCTCAGCAGTTTAGCAACAACAACGGCTCAGCTGATGGGTCCCGACCAACATGTCAGATTTGTAACAAGTATGGTCATCCAGCCTACAAGTGCTACAAACGATTTGATCAAGCATACAAGTGTCCAGACTTCAACAATGCTCTTGCTGCTATGAGAATCTCTGATCAGCCTCAAGCTTTAGGTCATGAATGGTACCCATATACTGGTGCTACAGCTCACATTACGAGTTCTGCTTCTCAGTTACAGTCCAGTCAACCTTATTCTGGTGAAGATGTTGTCATCGTTGGAAATGGGGAATTCTTGCCTATTACTCATATTGGTTCAGCAGTGCTGCCCAGTCTTCAAGGTAATTTGCCTCTTAATGATGTTTTTGTTTGCCCGGGGATTACCAAATCTCTCTTATCTGTCTCCAGACTCACAGCTGGTTATCCTTGCTCCTTTAATTTCGATTTTGATGGTGTTATTGTTGGGGATAAATAGACAAAGCAGCGGCTGGCCAAGGGAAACAGGCATAAGGATCTCAATGTGTTGAAGAAACCAACCTTCTCAGCCTACTACTCTACACGACAATAGGCTGCTAGTGATGAAGTATGGCACATGCGCCTTGGTCATCCTCATCAAGACATTCTTCAACACTTGTCAAAAATCAAGGCCGTAGTTATCAATAAATCAAGCTCCAAGTTGTGTGATGCTTGTAGTTTGGGCAAACTTTGCAGACTTCCTTTCTCTTCCTCTGAGTTTGTATCATCTAGGCCCTTAGAAAGAATACATTGTGACTTATGGGGACCTTCTCCTGTTGTTTCAGCTCAGGGTTTTCGTTATTATGTGATCTTCATTGACAATTTTTCAAGATACACTTGGTTTTATCTTTTGCGATTAAAGTCAGATTTCTTCTCAGTGTTCACTATGTTTCAAAAGATGGTTGAGACTCAATTACAAGAGAAGATTATTGTGTTTCAGTGTGATGGAGGGGGTGAATTTATCAGTACTCGGTTTGTCTCGCACCTAGCTAATTCAGGCATTAAACAACTCATATCTTGCCCTCACACTCCTCAACAAAATGGCTTAGCTGAGAGAAAGCACATGCATATTACAGAGCTTGGTTTGTCTATGATTTTTAAAATCAAAGTTCCTCAGTACTTATGGGTTGAAGCCTTCTTCACTGCTGCGTATTTGGGAAATCTTCTACCCTCTTCTGTTCTACATCACAAAAGCTCATATGAGATACTCGTGGGAAAACAACATGTGTATACTTTTCTGAGAATCTTTGGTTGCAGCTGCTTTCCCTATCTTCGTCCATATGCACAAAACAAATTTGATCCTAAATCATTGCTTTGTGTTTTTCTGGGATACAATGAAAAATACAAGGGATACATGTGTATGCATCCTCCTTCTGGTAAAGTTTACATAAGCAGACATGTTATATTTGATGAAAGTCAGTTTCATTTCTCAGATGTATACAATACTCTTCTACCTAAGGTTGCATCTCCGCTTCTCTCAGTTTGGTTATCTGGTCTCTCATCGTCTCCATTCACAGCTACAAGCTCACCTCCTGATGTTTCTGCATCAACTGCTGATACTGACACAACACCTGCATCAGCTCAGCCGGTTCTTCCTACTATTGCTGCTTCGGACGTTGTATTGTTGCCTACTGCTGGTGTTGAAAGAAGTTATGAGTGTACGGTAGGCTTAGATCCTGGTCCTATAGGCAACAGCTTCTCTTCTTCATCATGCAGAACAGGCTCATCAACACATTCTTCTACACTTACTCCTCTTGAATCAAGTTCAAACTTGTCAATGACACAAATTGATGATCGGTTGTTTACAGAAGAAGACTTTCCTCCTTTATCTGCACCCAACACAGCTACCTCTCGTTTTGTGTCTACTAGCTCTCCATGTTCTGCATCAACAAATGTGCAGGATACTGTTAGTTCTACTCATCCAATGCAGACACGTTCAAAATCAGGGATACACAAGCCTAATCCCAAATATGCCTTGCACTCTATCAAATCTAACTATTTGGAGCCAAAGACAGTTAAAGCTGCTCTCAAAGATCCTGGATGGAACAACGCTATGGAAGAAGAAGTCACAACATTCCATGAGACAGAAACCTTTGATTTGGTTCCACCAGACCCAACCATACAGCCTTTGGGATGCAAGTGGGTTTTCAGAACAAAACTTCATTCAGACGGTTCTTTGGATAAATTAAAAGCTATATTAGTGGCCAAGGGATATGAACAAGAAGAAGGCATCGACTATTTGGAGACTTACAGTCCTGTTGTAAGGACTGCAACAGTAAGGTTAGTCTTAGATGTTGCTACAGTCAATAGATGGGATATCAAACAATTGGATGTAAAAAATGCATTTCTCCATGGGGACTTACAAGAAGAAGTATACATGTTGCAGCCTCCTGGGTTTGAGGATCCTGATAAACCAGACTATATCTGCAAACTCAAGAAAGCGATTTATGGACTCAAGCAGGCTCCATGCGCTTGGTTTGACAAATTCAGTTCTTTTCTACTCAAGTTTGGTTTCAAATGCACATTAGGAGATCCATCACTATTTGTTTACCTTCATGGGAATGATGTGATGTATCTGTTGCTGTATGTAGACGATATGCTCCTTACATGAAGCAATGACACTCTGATCAAAAAGCTGTTGGATTCACTCTTCACCACCTTCCGAATGAAAGATATGGGACCTCTTCACTACTTCATGGGCATCCAAGCACATTTTCACAGCAACGGTCTCTTTCTTAATCAAGAAAAGTATGTTACATATCTCCTTATTATTGCTGGAATGAAGAACTGTGCTCCAATGCCCACGCCTCTTCCTTTGCAACTTGATAAGGTCCAAGGTCAGACTGAACCATTTTCTGATCCTACCTACTTCAGAAGCTTAGCAGGAAAGCTGCAGTATCTCACACTCACTAGGCCATATATTCAATTCGCTGTCAACTATGTATGCCAGAAGATGCATCAACCAACAGTTGCAGACTTTACAAACCTCAAGCGAATTCTCAGATATCTCAAAGGAACTATGCAATTGGGTATCAATCTGAGTGCAGACACTGACTTTACTCTTCGAGCCTATAGTGACAGTGACTGGGCTGGCTGTAAGGAGACAAGAAGATCCACAAGTGGTTTTGTACGTTCCTTGGATCTAATATCATTTCTTGGTCTGCTAAACGACATCATATTGTTTCAAGATCATCAACAGAAGCTGAATATAGATCACTGTCTATTGCTGCTACAGAGCTCAAGTGGATTGCTTCTATTCTTGGTGAAATGGGAGTCTAGTTACCAACTGATCCATAGATGTACTGTGACAACCTCTCAGCAGTCTATCTGACTGCAAACCCTGCAATGCACAACAGAACGAAGCACTTTGATAATGATTTCCACTATGTCCGAGAAAGAGTGGCCATGGGAGCGTTAATCGTCAAGCAGATTCCTGCATCTCTTCAACTAGCGGACATCTTTACAAAGTCCTTGCCTCAACAACCTTTCTATGATCTTCAGTACAAACTCGGTGTTGATTCCCCACCGAGTTTGAGGGGGTGTATTGAGAATACCTCTGTTTCTCCCGACTCTGCTTCTTCTGATCACGAACAAATTCCTGATGGGCCAGAAACCAAGACTGAAGCCCAGGCGCAGATATCAAAAACAAATGAAGAAGTGGGCCTTTCACAAATACTCAAGCCCAGTCGCATTTCTTCTTCTTCCCTCAGCAACGATCATAACAAGGATAAGATCCTCTGGTCAAAAGCAAAGACTGTCCTTGCAAATCCAGCTGCTACAATCCAACTACGAAACCGTTTTGATACCCTTCAAGAATCGAAAGCAATCATGTGCCAATGATGAGCTGATGAAACGTGGCGTCAATTTTTCGTCACTCTCTTCACTCTCTATATAATGTATGCTCTCTCTTTTGTAAATGTTAAGCATAAAATACAATATTTTGTGTTTCTCTCTTTCAAATACAGAAGCAAAAGCTTCGGTTTTCAGGTATTTAGGTCCGACAATTCACTTTGTCGATGAGGAGTATGACACAGGGCGGATACTTGCTCAAAGCGCAGTCCGAGTGATTGCTAATGATACACCAAAGGAATTGGCCAAAAGGGTTCTTCATGAGGTACCACTAAAGAATACATTTGCGCATCACATTTCACAGTTCAAAAGATTTCATTTGCTTCTTTTTTTCCATTTTGGGCTCAGGAACACAAACTTTATGTCGAGGTGGTGGCTGCAATTTGCGAAGAGCGGATTATATGGAGAGAAGATGGTGTCCCTCTCATCCAATTTTTTTTAACAGTGTTTTGTTACTCATTTTTGTTTGTTCCTCTCTCTGAGACAAGAGTATTAAACATAAAAAAAATACCTCTAAGTTTTCGCGCTTGAAGATATTTCCAACAGCCAAATTCTGCTTGATTATGTTGGTAATGCTCTCTCTTCGAGTTTCTAAAAACTCCTTTACTGCTTTTTGACTTGAAAGAGAAGCCAATTGTTCTTCGGTGAGCTTCATGTTTCCCTATAGTACCATGTCATTGAACATTAAGAACCTGAGTGACCGTAAAAGACAAAGAGAGAGAGAGGAAGATTCCAAAAACGCCTGCCTGAATCTCTAGAAGCCTAGCTCCATAAAACTGCCTTCCTTGTTCCTCAAATAAAGATTGAGGAATCTGTACATATGGCGATCAAAATATTTTGTATGAATCATTTTTTCCGACCAATTAAACAAAAATCGTGTTCAAAAAGGAAAAAAACAAAAAAATTCTAATGATTTTCAGTTGTGGTGTAACACTTGATCCTAGATTTTTTCTGAGATTTTGTTAACCGCTTGGTAGAATATGAATTCCACATTCTCTAGAATATAGAGAAAATGGTAGAACTTCTATTCTGCAAAAAGTAGAATATAGAGAAAATGGTAGAATGCGTATTCAACAATTGGTAGAATAAAAACAAAATTTTAGATGACGTATTCTATATAGACAGTAGAATGCAGAACAAATAGTAAAATATATATTCTAGACTTGGTAGATTTTAGAACAAATATCATAAACCAAATTCTACAAATAGTAGAACATGAAAATAAATATTTTTTTTAAATATTCATTTTTCCTAAAATAAATTACCCAATATATATTACTTACCTTACATGAATTTTCGAAATTTTAATAGTATTTATGAATATTTACTTTGCATTTTTTTACATTTAATAAATGATATTTTAGTCTAAAAATGACAAAAATCAATTAAATACTAAAAGGACAATATTTTCCATTTTTGCTCTAAATTTACAATTCTCCCAAAATTCAATCACACATCATTTTTTTTTGTTAGTCAAATTAATCGACAAATAGATTTATCGACGAAACTACTACCAAATTAAATTGCACAATTGAAATGTTGTTCACTTACCTGTTGCAGCATGCGACATAATTTTAAATCTTGCAATTGATCGTAAGAACTAATACAAGATAATCCTTAATCCACAACACGTATGTTTATTCTTTATTGTATAAATCATATGGACTTTTTTTTTTTGGACCAATATAAATCATCATATGGACTTGGCTATTTACGATGTGACTTACCAGCCCTGGTTCAACTAATGAATTTTAACGTATGTGTTGATAAAAAGTTATTATCAACAACTACTATTAGTTAATATCAAAATTCTTTTATGAGTTAGGACTACCGTGTAACCGTTTCTGTTCACAACAAACAAACACACCCTTACTTATGTGCAACATGAGCTAGATCTCGGCTAGTGTATTACTATTCTTCTACGAAAGTTTTTCATTCATTTCATTCTTCATCTTTATCTACTATTTCTTCATCTTCTTTTTTCTCCCTCTCATTCTTCATCTCTCTCTTCTTCTCTCTTCTTCTTTTCATCTTCTTTTTCGTCATTTCCGACCACACTCCCTCTCATGAGAAATCATCATCCTCCACTGAATTTTACAAAACCTAAAACTCCAAAAAAAACAAGAGTTGAAAACCCTAAAGAGGAAGACCTCTCATGGAGTGATGATGAGGAAGATACAACTTTACATACACATGATCCGGAAGAGTCCTTGCTGGCCAAAAAACGCCAACAAATAATGGTGAAGAGGTTAGAACTGAAGAGGACACCCAAACGAATGTATTGATTGGATGGGTTAAATCATGATCTTGTTTAAAAGTTAACAATTGGTTTGTTAACTCAGATTCCAGAGTATTTATGTTAACATAATGTGTTAACCAAACTATGTTAACTTGGGTTAACAACTAAAGCTAATTGTATTCTTATTTTTTTTAAGTTTGTAATAATTTGGCTAAAAATATGTTATTTTGGTAACATCCACACATGCTAATTGTGTTCATCTTTCCAATAGTTGTTAAATTGTTACCTCGTTAACATTTGTAACTGCTAACTTTCATCGTTAACACAATACCGTCATGACAATGAACACATCGAATAATCAAAGGTCCGAGACTTAGTGAATTATATATTTTATAGAAAATGTTAGTACTAACCAGATAACCAGGTTAACACATTATCTGTCTAACTATATATTTTAACTATACTATGCTAACTTTGTTAACTTTGCTAACTATGCTAAATATCTGCTAACATTAAATCGAAGGCGTGAGCAAAACTATGCTAACTTTGTTAACTTTGCTAACCTTATTATTTAGATTCTCGAGAAGTAAGTTTATAATTATCAACCATAAAATATGATTTGCAAAATTCTTTCTCAGATGTGGGACCGACAAAATTATCCAACAAAATATCTTCACTTTTCTCTTGCATTAAATGCTCATGTCGGGGCATTAAAATGCTAGTATAAGAAAAGATAACTAATATATGTAACTCAACTCGCTGACATCATCATTATAGGGGCAAAATCGGAAGAAAATGTTTATGTAGGAGAGAGAACTAAAATCCAATTATTGATTGTTACTAAACTAAATATACGGTCAATCGTTCATATTCACCTAACTAACCCTTATACAAAAAAAAGTATGTTTATATATTTAATCAAAAAAAAAATATGTAGTTGGTTACTTTTGGTTTGGGTGTATAAAATTAGAATTTTGTTTTAGTGTACGAAATTCGAATTCGGTTTAGGTTCGGTTATAAGAAAACGGGGGTTATTTTAAAATTTGGATTAATGAATTTTTTGTATATTTCTGGTTCGCGTTGTTTCCCCCACGTGTCGTTTATTGGTCTTGTTTAAGCACATAATGTCGTTTTAATGTAAGAGCCCAAAAAAAAAAAAAAAATGTAAGAGCCAAAACGATATCGTTTCGTGGCGGAAAACTATAAACACAGAGAGAGATACAGCATCAATTTGTAGCTGCTGCCGTTAACACAAATCATCGGAGATCATAATGATGAACATCGTTGCCTTGAGCAAACGTTTAATCTCTCCTCGATTCTCCGACCGTCGTTCTCTCGGAGGAATCAACGATTCCCTTTTCTCCGGTAGGGAACCGATCCTCGGAATTTCCGGCCGATCAATTCACCACCTGCGTAAGGCTGGGAGTTTTCTAGTCCCTCGTGTGTTCTTCGTGTCGTCACGCTCGCGAAACCTATCGACGAATGCTTCTTCTTCTTCTTCGAAACAACCTGCGTTTCTACGATGGTATTTGAGAAAGCTGGAGTCACACCCTTTCATGACCAAGAGCGTCACTACTTCTCTCATTTATATGGCCGCCGATCTCACTTCTCAGGTGAGATCATTAGTGGTGAATTTAGGTTTAATGTTTGGGGTATTGATTGTGAATTTAGGTTTTTTTTTACTAATTACGAATTTATAATTCGAAATTTGTTCTCTTGCTTTAGGAAGAAAAATCCAATTTTTTCATTGTTTCATACATTTAGACAATTGGATTATTGATGTGGTAATGTTGTTTAGGAAGAATATTTCCAAATTTAAGAAGAAAAATTCCTCTGAAACTAGATGAAAGACTAATTAATGGAAGAAATTTTGCTTCTGTAATGTGTATAGCTCCTTCAACTTCACCATCTCATGTTGGGTGAGACCCTTTATAAGTTGCAGAAACTGGCGGCTTGAAAGGCATTCGAATTTCCATTGCTTTGAGTTAGCACTAAAAAGCTGGTGATTTAGTTTTTGGTTTTGGTTGGTGTAATTTTCTAAGTTGTTTATACTTATATCTTTAGTCCATTCTGTGTTTTTAACCGTTGTTCATTGATATGCTGAGACTTTACTTACGATCGTTTACTGAATACCGGACAAATTCATCTGTTTTGTAGCTCGGATTAACCGACATTCCAATCGACTAATCTGTACTGAATTCTGGATGAATTTATTATCGGTTTGGTTGCTAAAAAAAACTCAGATTCCGATTGTCTAATCTTGTTGTTATCTCTTGTGAATTCTTATATTTAAGGCAGAAAAGTTTTAGGTGTGTGTCTTGGGGTGCTTATAAACTCTCTTTTTTCTTCAACAGATGATCACGATGCCGCCATCTGGTTCTTTTGACCTGATAAGAACAGCCAGAATGGCTAGCTTTGGGTTGATATTTCTCGGGCCGTCGCAGCATCTGTGGTTCAGTTATCTTTCTAAAATATTGCCAAAGCGCGACGTGTTGACAACCGTGAAGAAAATAGTGATGGGGCAGGTTCTTTTCGGTCCTTGTAGCAACACGGTCTTCTATTCCTATAATGCTGCTTTACAAGGTACATATCATAAGCTTATGGGGATTGAAGTATTCTTTGCTTCATATGGATTTAGCTTCTTCTTTTTTTACGGTTCTACCTGTAAATTTACGATACTCATAGTGCGGTTGGTTCTGGCACGTTGTGGATCCATATTAAGGTGAAAATCCCGAGGAAATCTTGGCGAGATTGAAGCGAGATCTTCTCCCAACGTTGAGAAATGGACTTATGTATTGGCCGGTCTGCGATTTTGTTACATTCAAGTATGTGCCCGTTCATCTACAGGTAAACCAGATAACTATATTATTACTTTTTATCCATTTTTTCGGGATGATTCGAGAAGTTTTTCAACTTCAACATGTAATCTCTTGGTTGCAGCCACTGATGAATAGCTCGTGCGCATATATATGGACGATATATTTGACTTATATGGCAAACCAGACGAAAGCTGACAGCTGAACAATAACAACTACGACTGTTCTTAGCCACGCACAATCGCAATCTATTTATTTCATTGAACCGTGAACCAAACATCATATTAGTAGTACAAGTTTTTTTTTTTTTTTTTTTTTTTTTGGTGTCTACAATGCAACAAAAGTTTTGCGTCTTGATACAAGCATAAATTTCTCAAGAAGTTCCAAAGTTCACGTTTTACTACGAAAACTTGCCTCACCATCTTCTTTATATCCATCCGATTATTCTCCGAGTATTAAAGGCAAAACTTCTAATACCTTGAGACCTTGCCAAAAAAATAAATAAAAAACAAGGAAACAAAACAAGTTGAGGAGAAGGAGGAGCCCCTCATTGAAGCCACATAACCATTAAGTTACAAAAGTGTCGTCGATGTCTTCTAGTCGTGATCGTATTTCTAATCTGTCTGTCGGTTTTTTTTAAGGTTATTAACGGTGCGACAGATTGATGATTGTGAAGCTTTTGTTCCTCTATATCCATATGGGATATACACTGTTGATTGAGCAGCAAAAGATAGAGTTCGTACAACCCAAGATTTAATTCTTCCCGCAATCTTATCAAATCAGTGGAGAGTATTATGAAATCCTCAACTTCCAATACATACGAGGCAGACAAAAGTATCTTACGGGTAGAGAACTAATCGGGAATCCGAAGGTAGCAAATGGTTTCACTCAGATTCAGGCCCGGATGATATAGTTGAGTATTTTCTTTATTTATTTGAAGACCTAACTAGCTCGCAAAAACATACATAGTCTCATCAATACCATGCAGAGAATAGATGCTACCATAAAAAAAATACCATCACATCATCAACAAACATCAGGTGATAGATGATTAACTCTTGTGTGTTTGGATGATAACATATAGAACCTGTTTGAAACCGAGAGTGCAGAAGACAAGCAAAAACTCCATTGCCAAAAAGAATAGGTAAGGGATAATGAATCTTTTTGACTTAATCTCCAAGTGCTCTTGACATAACCATAAGTGTGACCATTTACTAAGACTGAGAAACTTGGAGTGGAGATACATTAGACTATCCAGTCTAAGAACTTTTCCGGGATTCTGGATAATTCTTAAAGTGGAACTGATAAAATCCCTTCTAACTATCTCAAAATCTTTGTGGATGTCTTCTTTGAGCATGGTTCTAGATTCAACAGTTTTCCAATTGTAGCCATGGACAATCTCTAAAGCCAGGAGGACATTCTTAGCCAATAATCTCTCTGGGAGGAAAGCAGATTGAGAATGAGATATAATCGAGGGAGAAATCTTATGCAATCTACTAACCAACAACTTTGAGATAACTTTGTAGACAATGTTGAGAAGGGCAACAGACCGAAAATTTGTGTTTTTGATACATTTTGAATCTTAGGGACTAGAACTAGTAATGTTGCATTCCATTGTTTTAGCATTTGGCCAGAGCTGGAGAATTCAGCCACTACTGAAGCAACCTCGGGTCCTATCACACTCCAACAACATGTGAAGAATTCAGTAGGATATCCATCTAGACCACAAGATTTGTTCCTCAGCAGAGAGAAAAAAATGTAGCCTCTATTCCCTAAATTGAAAAACTGTAACTCAAGAACAGCTTTATGTTCCCCTTAAGCACGGAAACTTCCGAAGAGCATTTATTTCTTCTTAAAGGAACAAAAAACTCCATTTTCACTTCCTATTCGATCGATGAAGTAATCCACAGAATGGTCCTGAATTGTTTGTTGAGATTCAAGTCGAGAGCCATTGTGATCAACTAAGAAATTGATATGGTTGACTGACTACCGAAGGACATCAATAGAGTACACTTCTCATATGATCTGGAAAATCGGGTGAAGGATGCTCATATTGTCCTTCAATCTCACCAAAATAGTTTCTTATCTAATCCCTCAGTTCAGCTGGCAAGGGAGGAGAAAGCAGTTCATCGGAAATGGCTAAATTTGGCCTTGGTAGAGGAGAGTTTTCTGCAACAGAGAGCCATAGTTAATTAGATCAATGTAGGGGATTGCAACTCTACATTTTTTCATAGATCAATGGTGACCAGACGCTCCAATAACCAGATTCACTACCTGATTAATTGGTAGTTCTGGCTAGAGGATTAAAAGGTTACGTGAAATTCAGTCCCACTGTGTTGAGTACTACTCAAAGCTTCTAGGTGGGTCTTCTCGGGAATTACCAGCATCTGATGTCTGTGAGATCATAAAATTCACTCCTTACTGGTGTGATGAAGCTACTAAAACCATGCTCCAGGCTCCGGTTATGGCTGTAGAAATTAAGAGAGAAATATTCAGTCTCCCATCAAATAAATCTCATGGCCCTAATGGCTACACATGCGAGATTTTTAGGAGTTCTTGGGATGTCATTGGTGCTGATATAACGTAGGCAGTGCAATAGTTCTTTGTCTCTGGCGGGATCCTAAAGCAATGGAATGCTACTGCAATTACACTTGTTCCTAAAACGACAACCGCAGAGAAAATTGTTGATTTTAGGCCACATTCTTGTTGTAACGCACTACAAGGCTACCTCTAAGATATTGGCAAGGAGACTGGAAAATTTGATGTCAAGTATGATTTCTCCCTCTCAATATGCTTTTGTAAAAGGCAGGCTATTGGTCGAGAATGTATTGCTTGCTTCTGAGCTGGTACATGGTTTTAACGGGAAAAAACATTTCTCCAAGAGGCCTCCTTAAAGTAGACATCCGTAAGGCATTTAATTCTGTCAGTTGGGAGTTTATTCTCCAGATTCTTGAGGCAGCCGAATTCCCAGTAGTGTTCATCAACAGGATTAGGCAGTGCATCACTACTACTTCTTTTTCTATCAATGTGAATGGAGATTTGTGTGGATACTTCAAAGGGAGAAGAGGTTTGAGACAAGATTAGGTACTAAATAAGGAAAAGACCTCCTTGTTCTTCGCGGGTATGAACTATGAGGAAGCTGCATCACTTAACCAGATTAGCTTCCACAGCAGTTCACTCCCCATAAGGTATCTTGGTCTTCCTATTTTTCTTAGACGGCTGAGGAACTCTGACTACTCCCCTCTTATAGACAAGATCAAAGCTAGACTTCAAAGCTGGACTGTGAAGTGCCTTAGTTATGTTGGTCGCCTTGAGGTCATCACCTATGTCATTTACAGTTTAGCGAACTTCTGGCTTTCAGCATTTTCTTTAACAAAAGGGTGTTTGAAACAATTTGAGAAGCTATGCAACGGATTCTTGTGGTCTAGTGATGCCTCTAAAAGGCCAGCTCCTAAAGTCTCTTGGAAATCTATTTGTTCACCAAAATCAGAAGGAGATCTAGGCCTTAGGAATTTTATGGTCTGGAATAAGGCCTTAAACCTACAGCTGGTCTGGCTTCTTTTCTCCAATAGTGGCTCATTGTGGGTTGTGTGGAAACACTGGCTAAAAAGGACAAACTTCTGGTTTGCTGAAGAGAGATCTACTCATTCATGGATTTGGAAATTCATCATGTATTTGAGACCTCTTGCAAAGCACCTAATAGGATGTGACATAAGAGATGGTCGGTCTGCAAGCTTCTGTGTTATAAATGGCGGCAACAGGGTCCTCTAAACGATTTTATTGGTCAAGTTGGTCCACGAAAAATTGGTATTCCCCTTCAAGCATCAGTGGCATATGCAAGTGGAAGTAACAAATGGAAACTTCCTTCCATTAGAACAAGGAACCTTGAGATCTTGATCCAAAGGGAAACCCTCCTCAACATTGAGCCTTCAAATATATCGAGACAATCAGAATAATTCTTTTGGGGTTTGGAAGGTAGCAGATCAACCTCTTTTTCTACTAAGAAAACTTGGGATTTCCTCAGACCTTCAAAGATTCAGGAACCATGGTTCAACGATGTGTGGTTTAAATGTGTTGCGCCTAAACACGCATTTACATTCTGGGTCTCAAATCTTGATACACTGCCTGTCAGAACCAGACTCGCTAGCTGGGGAATGAAAGTTCCCGTTACTTGTTGTTTATGTGCCACACAGCCTGAAACAAGATACCATATGTTCTTGCATTGCGAATTTTTAGCTGATCTCTGGCTTGTTGTAATGAGGCGGCTAGGCCATCCGAGGCTCACCTTCCCAGATTGGACCTCTCTATGCTAGCCCGTACTTCAGGTCTGTCGTCAACTCTTAAGAATCTAGCACTTCAAGCTGCGGTGTTTCTTCTTTGGAAAGAAAGAAACAATAGACTCCACAACAGCACATCCTCCTCTACTGCAGCGGTCTTCAAGCAATTGGATCGCTCTCTCTGGGACAATATCCTTGCTCGTCTCCCCAAAAGACAGTGCCAAGGTCTGCTGTCTCAATGGTTCACGTATGCATAGCTCAGTTTTTTGTAACTCAACTTAGTTTCATCCTGGTTTTTTACTTTTTTTGGCCAAATGAAGCTCCTTGCTATTAAACTGTTTGTAATCAAACTCATGTTCCTTTTAGTAATATATTCACATTTTATCTAAAAAAACAAAAATTCATCCACAAACCCTTTACAACTTGAAAAGGGACATTTTTCTTGCTTTTGCAGCATCCGAGCTTTGTCGTTACTTGATATGTCTTTATAAGACCACGTATATGAAAATACGTTGAAAACATAATCAGTGAGGGAAAACTACGATAAAAATAAAAGTCAAAACAAAAACATTTGGCTTTGAGAAGCTAATAGTTTAGATTCAGAGGTATTTTATATGTTTGAACTGTAAAAGCATTTGGCTTCGATTCAGAAATCTATGGTAGATTTGAATAATGAGCAGTTCAATAGCTTAGATTCAGATGTTCATAATGAACTTGAATTTTAGAAATACTTAGCTTAAAAGAGAGAAAAAAAATTAGGAACGAAGCCAATTTCATTTTTGGTGTTAATAGAATATTAACATGAGTGATTGTAGGATTGAATCGAGTGATCATTGTAAATTTGTGAATTTGTGATGATACTCTTCGTTAACATTATGTTCTAATTTGCTTATTAGGCAAAGTCATCTATATTTCTATTTTGCAAATTAATTCAAAATTAATTAAGGTAGAACTTGTATGAGATTAACCACATAATTCACATTTCAAACCGAACTTAGGCCATGTTTTAGGTCATTTTGCTTTCAATCATGAAACATCCTCTTTGATAGTGGCCAAAATAAAAATCATTTTTTTTTCTTAAATATATTTGTACTCGTCTTTTTGTCTCTTTTGTCATTTTCTTTAACAAAATTTGAACACGAGATATTTGCCGAAGAAAAAAAAAAACATCAGATATTTGTTTTTCCTCATTTCTCCACAGAAAATGAATTAAAAAACATTTTGAAATCTAAAGCCACCAGGAGATCTCCACGTGGGCACAATTAAGACCTACCGACAGTTTGATATATAATCGTCGTAATCGAACGCACTCGACAAAGGGACCCACATTGATTCTCATACGTGGCGCAAATCTAAATGAGGTTACTGACATCAGCATGCCGAAAGCCTAAAGACAGTTGGTCCTAAAAGTTTTAACTCCCTCAACTATAAAATATAATTAGCTGAAAACCATTTTAAATTTATTCCTTTTGTTTTACTTTAAAAATTCACAGAAACTCTTAAATTAGGTGTTATGACAACTTTTTTATATAGTGATATAGATAAGGAAATTACTCTACAGTCCTCTCCATGTAATTTTTTTTTTTAATTAAAAAAGTTTTTATTTTTTCTTTCTCACTTTATTCCGATGAGTTTTCTACCGTCGACACGAGAACAGCCACTACCAAACTCTTCGGTAACAAATCGACGCCTTTTTATCTTGCCGACACGATATCGACATGATTTCAACATCTTTATAATTCATTTAATCGTCGAATCAGCGATTGTGCTCCGGTTAAACAGAATCAAGATTTTCGAGACGAATCAATCTGTGTCGAGCAAAAACCATAGCTCTGGTTCGATTAAACCCAAACGAAATAAGAAGAAAAACCTAATCGAGGTCGCACAGTTCTTACCCAAGTGGGGAATGTGATACCATATGGCTAAAGTTTACCGGAACGGAATCTCTTATGAAATCACAAAGTCAAATCTATATAAGGTTCTCTCGTGAAAGAAGAAAAAAATTTAAGAAAGAAGAAGCAAAAGAAGAATAGAAGAAAAACAGTGGAGAATAGATGGAGGGTGGTGACGTTATTTGTGACGATGATGGTGTTGTAAACGATTGTGGTGATGGTTTCCGTTATTTGTAAACGGTTGTGGTGATGGTGTTGTAAACTATTTGATTAACATGCTAACTCATATAATTAAATATGATTATTTTGATAACGTAAGTTATCAAATATGAGTTATCAATATGAGTTATTTTGATAATGAAATAGATATGTATAAAAAACACAAATATATATCAACATGAGTTATCTTGATAATCAAATACAATATGAGTTATCTTGATTATATTGATAACTTATGTTATCAAGATAATTCATATTTGATTATATGAGTTAACATGTTAATCAAATAGTTATTAACTTAGCATGTTAGCACGATAACCGGTTAGCATGCAATAATCAAAGAGTTATTAACTTAGCATGTTAGCATAATACCATATTAGTTAGCATGTTAGCACGATAACTACTCGCTGTCATACTAACCTTGGAAATAGTGTTTTCAGTACAATGACAATTGTGTAATTAATTTAAATGAGAAGGATATTTATGGTTTAAATTTTATTTCTCTTTGCTAGTTTCCTAAAATACAAATTATAATTGCTAGAAACCTAATAAACTGGTCAATAATGTATATTGACCTCATTAACTCAAATCAAAAAGTGAAACAATACGTAGAATACAAACAATCACAAAAAAAAATTATTACAAAAACAAATTTTTTTTTCTAAAATTTTTTTTATGAAATAGTGAAAATACTAATTACAAAAATAAAAGTACAAAAATAATATATATCATGTTTGTAGGATGTTTGATCCTTTCCTTTTTAATCGATAATTTATTGAATGAATTTCTATTGGAGCTAAACGAATATATAATATTCAGATATTCATTTTTTTGTCATCTGAATTATTATCTATTACAATTATGAAAATAATTTCATGGACGATTCTATATATTTACAAGAATCCACGACAAACGGTTATATCTATACCATGCTCACGATAAATTGATTTATACTTTATATGGAAAACTACGACGAACATCTTCACTTGCATCATGCTGGAAATCTGAAAATCTCTTGTAAATTTACTTCCATTAATATGTGCATTCTCTGTGAATGACTTCATACATTTCGGTGTAGAATAATTAATTAAGCTAAACCAAACACTAGACCAAAGAGGTCTCCACCTAGATATTCATTATTTTTTGGATATTTGATTTGATTCAAAATTTTAAATTATAGTCCTTGTAATTTTTATTTTAGTGTTTATTTTAGAGAAATTGCACTAGATGACTATGAAACACACCGAAATTAGGTGGATGACCATTCACTGTTTCTTTCACTATTCGACAAATTTTAATACCAAAAAGCCCCTATATTGCTTTTATCTTAGACAGCGTATATATCACTCTTTTTCACACTCCCTCTCTCTCTATCTCTCTCTTTCTCAGGTCGGTCTTCGGCTTCTTCTCCAAATTCCGATCGCTTTCTTCTTACGTAAATTTTTGTTTGATTGTTTTTTGTTTTTCATTTTTTTTTCTTATGTGTTGTTTGACTTTCGATTTCTTTTTAATGTGTTTGTTTTTGTTTATTCCGACTCAGATCTGAACTTCCGATCAGAATTCGATGCCGGCTTGGTTTTACTCCGATCCAGTCACCTCGGCCTCGCCGCCGCCAATTCTTGATCCACCGTCTCCACCACCGTCCGGTAACAGAATCAGCTCGGCGGTTCTATTTGTAATTGTGTTTCTAGCTGTGTTGTTCTTCATTTTTGGGTTTCTTCTATATGTAATTGTGATTCAAGCTTTCATCAAGGCAAGCACGGTCACCACAAAAACCTTAGTCACCACTACCATCAAAATCTGAATTAGTCTTTAAATTTATTGTTAGACCGCTTACACAATTTAACAACGTGTTATATTTATATGTAGCGCACTAAGAAAATCAGTAACCTCTCGTTTTTCGGACCATCACTAAACAAGAATATCATAAGAGAAGAAATCAAGTTGATAACATTATGATTATGTAGTTAAGTTTTCAGTTTATTAGTTAACAATATTTATTGCGATTACTAAGATTCATTACACTGGTAACATTAGGTTGGATAGATAACCACAATGTTAACAAAGTAACACGATTGTTACCCGATAACATTATTATTTTTGAACAACATGTAAGTTAAACATACAATAATTAAGTTACCGTGCTAAACAAAATGTTAGAGGTACAATAGATAATTTAACGTGTTACAGTAAAATATATTTTGCTATGAAATCACCACATCTAGAAAAAGGTTAAAGTTCCTACGATAAAGAACATGAAAGTTAACAGATAACAACTACGTTACCGCGTTAACCAACAAATAATAGGTAAACCTACATATTTACATGATACAATAACTGTTAACCTGTTACAAGAACATGTAACTTACCATAATGTATATGCACAAAATCGTGGTCTCTATAGCTTAACGGAATTCTGCTAGATCCTCACTGGAATTTCACCTATTTTTTTGCCCAATCTTTCACCGGATTTTCGAGGATCGTCCTAATAAGGTGGAAAAGCAGAATCCAAAAGTGTTTTGGATTACAAAACTTTTTCCGACTCATCGTGGCCATAAACTTCGCCGGATCTTCACCGCCATCATCGTAACTATGGACTTCGCCAAATCTTCACCGCCTCTTCACCGGATCTTTGCCTTCGTCGGATTTTTCTTAATCTTTGTCAGAAGAATGAGTAATTGAATCTTTGATTTTTTGTTTTTTTGGGTTCATCGCAAAAGAAAAGAAATAAGAGAAACCATGGATATATAAAAAATGGTGGAGAAAGAGAGAAAAAGAGATGATGGAGAGGGTATTCATAACTGCAGAGACCACATAAATAGTGATAACATCTCTTTGATCATCTACTTAATTTAAATATTTTTAATAATTTTCTACCGAGTTGACTCTTTATTTTTACTCCACAATTTTAGGGTTATTCAATTTTTTGGAATTGGATCGAAGCGGATTACCGATTACATGTCAATCAAATATTAAGAATATTTTACCCTGTCTTATTAGAAAAAGGGGACGATATTCCTTCACTCTCATTGGAGGAAACTCCCGAAAGGTCTTTGCACTATTTTTATTCATTATTCATATTAATATTCTTGATTTAATAAGAATAAAACATATAATATACGGCTGATATTTTCATTTTCATTAAAAATGGTTTTAATGAGACCAAATTATATAATTAAAAAATACATCCATCTCTCCGTTTATATAATTGAAGCTTATTGCTTGAAACGTCAGTTTTTGGGAGTTTGGGTTTGTTCTACGGTCTCTCTCTCCTCTCTATTCTCTCTCTTCTCTCTTCTCTCTCCTCTCTCTCTCTTCACAAGCTCAAATGGCCGGCGTGAGATGGAGAGAGTGGTGGAGCACGATAGCGTTCCCCACGCGGCGAATCTGGAATCGTTTCACCGTTCGCGTCGGATTCCGTCACAGCGGTAAGCTCCGATCCTCCACCGTCCTTTCTCCGGCGGCTTGTTGGATTCTCTTTGTTTACTGTTTTCATCGCTTTGAGGAAGAACAACAACAACGAAAACGAGAATCATTTTCGAATTCCTCTGATATTTTTCTTTCAGAGTTAAATTAAGATTCATCAATTTCTGATCTACGGAAACTGTCGGTGGAAGAATTTAGCTTTTGAGTTATCAAAAAAAGAATTTACAAGCTAAAGCTGGTTTGAATGTGAATTATATGTCTTATTAAAGTGAATCGTGTGGTGTTTTGTTCAATATCAGATTAAAATTCAGGTTTTTTTTTAAATTTTTTAATTTGGTTTTAGATGTTGTTCAAAAAAGAAATTTGGTTTTAGATTAAAATTCAGATTTTGGTCATATAAACTCATCTTTTCTTCTTCGAATGTTCTTGTCGATTCTCTTGCAAAAGAAGCTCTAGCACGATATATTTTATTTCCTCATGTTAGTCACACAGAACCGATAGAGATAGAGGTGGTTCTACGAGACCATTTTTTACCGGCCATACTTGATTTAAATATATGGATCGTTGACAAAAATACTCCAGCTTTTTATAAATTTGGAGGATTTGTCTGAGTTTCGGTTTAGGATTTACCTCGGCTAACAAATAAATAAATAAAAAAGTTTCATCTGTTCTTGTTCTTGACATATATCATGGTCTTGTTGCAGGACTCTTGAGGTTACAAAACGACGTGAGTTCTTGCGAGTACGAAGACATACACATCATGTGGAATCTCTTGCACAAGAACGAAGTTCAGACACCGACACGGACACGTGGCGCACGAATCCAACAACGGATCCAACAAAGGAAGAAAGCTTGTTGGAATCTCCTGATCGGTTCATATCTTTGCCAAAGATTCTGATTATTATATATATATATATATACAAACCAAAATATTATTCCAAACCATCTTTGTAATTGAGAGAGCCTTGACGGGTCCCCTGCAAGTGTGGTGAAGTTATTGACAAATTTCGCAAATAATAAAATTCGAGAGGCTGCACAGTCTTAGCTGTTATGTTCCATATCATGCCCTCTATATGTATTTACGAGTATTATCACCACAGGAGTGTTGTAAATATCATATATGAAACAAATGCTTTCACATAGTTTGGATACTACTATGTTCATCTATATGGTTTTCTGATTTTGCCCGTTTACATTTAGAAAAACAACAAACTTGACTTTTTTAACCTATATTGGTATCGCTCATAATATTGCTTTGATAACTGAAATGGCTTATTCACATTTCCTATTGGGAATTATACTGAGAAATCAGGAGTTCTCTCTAGTTTTTACATTTACTACTTGTTCAAATTCATTAAAATATTACGTGCAATGTCTTTTGTTTCGCTTTACAAAGATTTCTCTTGGACCCTCGACGCCAACAAAAGATTTTGAGAAAGATATATTTTAGATATCTTTTTCATACCTAGGACTAGGCAAATTGACCAAACCAGACGGAACCGTTCTGAGCCGAACCAAATTACCGAATTCAAAACTGAACTGCATTATGAAATAACCCAAACGGTAAGAAAATTTATATACCCAATTAACGGAACCCGAATTTTATGAAACCGAACTAACCACAATTCATTAAAAATGAATATTTTCAATTAAATATATATAAAAATACATTTAAATATACCAAAAACTACATTACTAGTAAACATATTTTATTTTTTTTTATTTTTGTTATAATTATTGGTCTATAATCGAACCAAATCCGAACTGAACCAAATTTTCAGAAACCGAACCGAACCAAAATTATTAAATAACCCAAATGAGACCTATTTTCTAGAATCCGAAAAACCCATATCCCAAAAAAATCAAACTAAACCTAACTGTATAACCGAATGCTAACACCTATCTGACTATCCATACCCCTAGAAATCTGAAGACAAATGTTTTATTACTAGGATCGATCAATTACTTGAAAATATAGCTAACAAAATAGGTAAATTAAACTTGCCTCGATGTAAATTTCTCCCAAGTTACATACCTCAATAATATTAATATCATAAAATTAGATTTTCTATATTATCTCTTCCGCTTTAATATAAGTGTCATTTTAAACTACTTTTCTATTTCAAAATAAATACTCCCTATGTTTCTTAAAAAAATGTTATTTTGACACATTTCACACATATTAAAAAAATATATTAAAAGTTCTATATTATCCCTTACTAATACACTAAGTAATGTTTCTTTCTCTAATTAATATACTAAAAATAGGGTTTAAATTGAATTTTTATTTAATATTTTACATAAAAAAACGTTTTTTGTAAAACAAAAATGAAGTATTAAAATGACACTATTTGTAAAACGGAAGGAGTATAGTTTCAGACTATTTTTTATGTTTCACAATAAACATTTTTTTTGAAAATTTAATGCAATTCCTTGTCACATATACCTAATTTAAACATAGTCGAAATTAATAAAACAATGTAGAATTTCAAAAGTCTCTGGTTTTTTTAGGGACATAGTAATATATTTAATTGGTTTTTAATTCTTGTAAAAAATGTCAAAATTATATTTGTAATGAAATAAATGGAGGATACACACAATTTCTTAAGAATAATGATAAATTTTAAATACGGAAAAACAATAATAGTGGTATCCAAATTGGCATCTTTAATAGTTCTCTTTAAATGGAAAAAAGACGCCCTTATTCCATTGAACAGATGAGATTTCCAACTTTGTGGCCAATGAAAATTTTCATTATTAAAAACCATAAATTTCAACCAACGAATCCATATAGAAAGTTGAAATGTCAGAATCAATTGGTTAGATACTGATGTCCAAATAAAGTTAACGTTTACTCTGTCTTTTGTTGCATACATATGTGTCGGCTGCTTCTGGTCTTCAAAAGAGTAGTAATCAACAAGTATTGTGTGATGATGTGATTGCTTTTTCTCCTTTTTGGGTAGACATTTCACCTAACGATGAATCACGACTCATTGATTTTATTTAAGTGTAACCAATGTTATAAATTATGTTAGGTGCTAGTCGGGCGGTCGGATCAGGCCTAGCGTCTAGCTAACAAATCAGAAATTAATCGGGAATTAATCAGAGATTAGTTTTTAACTATTTTAATTATTTTTTAATATTTATATATTTTTTTTCAAGATTAACTTTGTTATATATAGATATTTTTCGATTGTTTTATTTATTTTTCTTTGATTTTGATGATCTAATTGTGTCAATGGACTAAGTTGGGATTTTTTCCCAATGGTTTTAGCTCAATCGTTTCGTTTTAAGAAAACTAGAAAAGTTAAAGACACCAGCAAATGACCAAATCTAAATATATGAAAATTATTTGGACAATATGATTAAATCATATGGGCCTCTTCAAATAATCGATTGGCCCAAAGTCCCTTTTCCTTTAAATGTCATGTGACAGTCACGTGACTTTCTTCTTCGTAGATATACTCATATACCCATAATTTTTACGAGAAAAAGTCAGTTTTTTTTTACGATTCCGACCGATTAATCACCGATTCTGACCGATTAATCGCTGCAAATCGGAAAACCGCTTAACCCAGCCGACTAGGATGAAATCGCCGCGGCTATGCTCCGCCCACCGCCTAGACGGCCGATTAATCGGCAAGTCGCCCGACTTTTAGAACATGGGGTGTAACTAACGCATTTTTGGCTTCTTTCATGGTCAATCTTATATATTTCGTTTTGTCTTATTAGTAAACAAATTCTCCTTCTCATTAATTAATCAAAAGATACAATTAGAGGGTTTATATACAATTGACCAAAATCTAAATCAGAGTCTTAAACTATTGAGATCGAGAGAGAGATATGGACTATATTGTAATTAGTTATTTAAAATATATTAGGTCAATCGTATGTATATAAGGCGATTAGCCTCTTTGTGAATAAACAAGAAAACCCTTTTAACACTTCAAAGTTTCTTGACATGGTATCATAGTAATCTATAGTCTCCTCAAACTAGAGCTTTTAAAAAAAAACAAGGAGAAGATGCCACATCATCAAATTTAGGTTCAACCAAAAATCTCTTTGCGGAAGACGGTGCCACGTGGCATAAATCAGAGCTATTTTCTGACGATTAAAATTCCGCTCTCTTAAATTTCTTCGACTCCCTTCTTCTTCGTCTTCCAGATTTGCTTCATCTCCTCCACGTTTTCGTTCTCTTTCTCCCAATATAGAAACGGAGAACCTAATGTTGCAAACAAAAAATGGAATCAACGCAGAGAGATTAAATGAGTATAGACGACGAGTAAAGAGAGAAGCCTAAATGCAATTACAGCACCGTAGGTGAATACTTGTAGAAAAAGATCGGACACAACACAAGGTAAAAAAAGTGTGTGGAAAACTGTGGTCATCAGACTTACGCATCTATATTAATAGTTATTTGCTTCTATTTCAGGTCTATTCCTACACCTTATTATTCATCATTGGCTTTAGTTTAGGCAATGGAGCTCCGTCTTTGCCTAACGGTCTACGATGAGAAAAAGCGAGATATCATCTAATCGGTGTCTCCGCCGTTTTAAATCGACCGACGGAGTAAATATGCCTGGGAGGTTTCATTATTCCTTTTGATCTCTTCAACGAAGGTGATGAAGATCTTGACTCCGAAAAGGTCAGTGTATTGGATTTTACCCCCAAAATTTGACTATTAGATTGTTTGGTCGATTGTAGTATCTGGAATTGTGCTTATTAGTATATGTGTTGATAAATGTAATCGTAGATGTTGGACTGGGTATTATGTTCGTTCGCTTGAGCCTTGATGTTTCTGTGGATTGGAGAAATGTACGTTCTCGCTGATTTTGTTTTATTTTTATGAATTGTCCATATGATTTTCGTTCAACGATTTAATTTTTTTTTATTGTTTCATTTTCAAAATCTGTCCAAGGAATCAAATCACAATTCCTTTTTCGTTTTCGCTTTTTTCCATGTATAATCATACTCGGTTAGTAACGTAGCCTAGATTTGAGATATTTTGGTTTCAATGCGTCTATGTGTACAGATTTTACTTCAATTTTGAGGTTGATTTCTTAGATTAGTTGTGAAATGTTCTTAGATAGCTCAACTAATTCAGGCTGTCATGCCTCATTATTAATTTGTCGGAAAACTTTTTGCTTATTCGTGTTGTTACATTCATATTTACAAGGTCGAATTTGCTTCAGCTTCTTTATTCTGGAATTGATGGATCAGGTTAACGAAATGATACATTTTTTCAGTTCATAGTCTCTGGTTAGTGGTTACTCTTTGACGAATCTTGGTTTAAATGCTCATACTAATAATGAAGTACGAGAAAGTTGAGAAGATCGGTGAAGGAACTTATGGTGTGGTTTATAGGGCACAAGACAAAGTGACAATGAGACAATAGCTTTGAAGAAGATCCGGTTGGAGCAGGAGGATGAAGGTGTACCTAGCACAAAAATTAGAGAAATCTCCCTTGAAAGAAATGCAGCACAACAACATTTTCAAGTATGAAGTTAATACCATTGTCGAAAACTAATGCAACATGAATCTGGTGAATAATTTTGGTTGCTTCTTTGGTACACAAGTTGCAGGATGTAGTGTCCAGCGAGAAACGTTTGTATTTGGTTGTTGCGTATCTGGTCTTGGATCTCAAAAAGCACATGGACTCATCTCCTGATTTCTCAAAGGATCTACATATGATCAAAGTGAGTGCTCACAAACTTTAGGCATTGTTTTAATTATGTTCTTAATGCATTTTCATGTGCAACACTTCTTAAATAAACTAACCAGTTACTCCTAAAAATACTGTAATGTTAAGCTCTTTGGTTGGTCATGATGCCATAAACTTCCTTCCGGTAATTTTGACACATCTATTTGTTTAGTTTTGCTGATATTGTTGAAATATATAAGTTATGTAATGTCCTCTTGATGCGTTTTAGTACTCAATATATGTTGTGTTCATCCACTGTTTGTAGACATATCTTAACCAGATTCTCCGTGGAATTACATATTGCCACTCTCACAGGGTTCTTCATCATGATCTTATAATTTTGTAACACTTGAGTTTGATTGCAGGAGATAGAGTAGATGATGAGGCTATAGTTGAGAAGAAGGATGAAGATGCTGATAATGTGCAACCGGTTTCAAAGAATAAGTCGAAGAAAAAGAAAAACAAAAAAGTCGTTCTAATGTGGCAAAGGCTGAGATCACTTTGGATGAAACTTTAGAAGCACTTTTTGTCGATGCTAACTCTAAGCAAGAAAAGTTTCAGGAAATAAAAGCACATTCTGATTCTGCGAAAAAGGCTTCTTCACGATCTCTGTTGGAAATAGATCTCAAGTATCTAAATCTTCAAAACGAGTTGAGGAGAATGTATGGTTCATAGATCGCTCCTTTCCTCACCTTTTTAATATTTTACAGAATTCTCCAACTATAAATAAAAATACTTTGGTCCTCCAATTAAATAATTTTTCTAAGTTTTTAAGTTATATGATCAATCTATAAGACTTTACGTTGCGATGAATTTACTCTCTTTCGCATGCAAGTTATCCTTTCTTATACCATAACCCGTCTATAGCAGCAGGTAAGAAACACCGTCTCTTTTGCCTTCAACATTTGTAAAATTTTCATTCCAATTTATCAATAGACAATTAAAAGTATGTCTTTTCCTAAGGCATTAATGAAGAAAAATCATTCGATGCAACACACTTGAAGTTGGAGAAGAAGTTTTTGGATCGTCTTATGTTTCATTTTTCCCGTATACTTTTCCGAGAGAATGGTTAAATTGATAGCAACATGAACCGTTACTCATTAGTTATGTGATATGAAGATAAATGGATAGACAAACTAGATAACGTTTAAATGTTTTGTGTTTAAGCCAAGGAAATTGACTTTTTGCTGCTATCAAATTCCAAATAGTATACTCTATGATTCTAATAATTCAGCGAAATGATTTAAAGTTAAAAAGAAAAAATCAGCGAAATGAGAGTGATATTTAAGTATACAATACACCGTTCTCAACCGTTCTACATGGAACCTTTAGGTCGACTTGATACATGCAAGTCAATGAATCAAATAATTTTTTGAAGAGAAAAATTCTGTTGCAGAAACATATATAAACAGTTGTACTGAATTTATTTTAAAATAATCGGTGATAAATACGAAAAGGATAACTTAAAAAATCTGTCGCCAAAAACTAAATTTCGTACTTACGCAGAATAATTCATATGAATTTTTCAAAATTTTAAACAAGCACACTCTTTAACTTCAAAATATCAACTTATCATTTATTTAATTTAATATTCGATGAACATATAATTATTTCTGGATCCATAAGATCACAAACACCATCATAAAACCATTTTCTAAAGACCAAAATAGTAAACAAATCTATTGATAACCTACCCTGGCGTAGCCCGGGATATCCCCTAGTAACCTAAAAAGCATTAGGTTATCGATTATTGAATCTCTCTCTGCATAACTCTCTAAATTCATTCTTATTCCTTCTTTGATCTAGTGTTTTTTGACTATTCTATCGGTACACTCTTCTAACGATGTATGACGGCGACCACTTCTCTGTTACGGAAAAACCAAAGCTCTGATACCATGTCAAGAAACCTTGAAATGTTAAAGGGTTTTCTTGTTTATTCACAAAGAGGCTAATCGCCTTATATACATACGATTGACCTAATGTACTTAAGTTAATTTACCTAAACTATACAAGGTAAATAATTAATTACAATATAGTCCATATCTCTCAATATAAACCAAACTGTAAACCAAAATCTATACAGATTCAGTATTTATATCAATATGAAACTATATATATCAATAGTCCCTCTCAGGATGGGGCAAAGATATTCAAAAGACACATCTTGCTTACCAATTGCTAAAATGTAGCCGGATAGAGAGGTTTAGTGAAAGGATTAGCAAGTTGGAGAGATGATCTGACATGAAGCAGCTTGAAGAAACCTACAACGAGTCTTTCACGAACACTATGACAATCTGATTCAATATGTTTAGTGCGCTCATGAAACACATGGTTATTGGCAATATGTATAGTTCTTGTATTGTCACAAAAGAAAAGAGTATGCTTACCAATGGAATGTGAAGTTCCTTTAAGAATTGAGTAAGCCATACCAGTTCATCAGTTGCAATAGAGAGACTTCTATACTCAGCTTCTGCAGATGACTTGGAGACCACTTGTTACTTCTTTGACTTCCATGATGAGTGAAGTGCCTAAGAACATACATTAGCCTGAAGTAGATCTCCTGGTATCTTGACACAAAGCCCAATCTGCATCTGCAAAATTTGAAGTTGAAGCTCAGCCTTGGAAGAATAAAACAGACCTTGAACGATGATGCCTTTAATGTAGTGAAGTATCTTGTAATGTAAGCAGCTCGTTGATGAGCTGTACGAGGAACTTTAGAGAACTGACTGAGCTTATTGACAACAAAGGTAATGTATGGTCTTTGATCTGAAGGTACATCAATCTTCCAATGAGACGTCTATACGACTTTGCATCAACTAAATCACCACCATTGTCCTTTGAAAGTTTGACACTAGGATCCATTGGAATGCTAAAAGGCTTCCAACCAAGTAAACATGTTTCATCAAGAAGATCCAAGGAATACTTAAGTTGACCAACATAGATACCTTCAGAAGATCTAACAATTTTGAGGCCTTGAAAGTACTTCAGATGACCAAGATCACGAAATTTAAAGTGAGATTTGAGCTGAGACTTCAATATATCTACCTCTGTATCATTGTTGCTAGCAATTATGATATCATCAATATATACTAGCACACATAGAAATAGAACATCAGTAACTTCCAGGAAACAAGTATGATCTTAATGAGATTGAACAAACCCCAAACGAGTGAGAGTAGTTGAAATTTGAGAAACCACTGTGTGAAAGCTTGCTTAAGACCATACAAAATTTCTTCAATTTGCAAACAACATTAGGAGGCAATGATTCCCTCTTTCTTGAAGAATATCCTAGTGGTAGCTTCAAGTATATCTCTTCATCCAAGTCTCCATTAAGAAAAGCATTGAAAAAGTCTAACTGATGAAAAGTCAGAGCATAGATAGAGGATATGGCCAATAAGAAGCTTTACTGATGTCAACTTACACATGAGAAAAAATATCATTGTAGTCAATTCCATTCTGTTGTGTATCGCATTTGGCAACTAGACGGGCTTTGTATCTCTTTATAGTACCATCATCATGGTAATTGATTTTATAACCCATTTTGCAATCAATGTTGACCTTATCCGGAGGAAGAGTACAAATATCCCAAGTCTGTGCCTTATAAGACATCAATTTTTTCATCCAAAGCTCCACACCACACAATAATTTTTTTTTGCCTCAATGTAGGTTTGAGGTACTTTTTCTTTGTCTATGGAAACCAAGAATGAAAGATAAAGAGCTGACACTTTATCATAAGAAAAAAAACTCATATATTTCATGAATGGTTGAAGATCCTACTAAATGATAGGTATTAATCTTGAAGATAAGCATGCTTTTTTAATTTTCCTATATGATGTTTGAACAGAAGGTTCGGAAAAATCTAAAGTAGGGTTGGCAGAAGGCACACCCTCTATAGATGATGAAGATGCATAATGATCAACATCAGAGTTATGAGATAAGATAGGAGCTTGCTATGTCAGAACATGAAAGAAATCTTGATCCTCTAGAGAGAGTTCTGACTTAGCAAAATGAAAGAGCTCTTCATGAAATATGACATGTTGTGATATGAAAATTTCATTAGTTTGAAGATCTAAGAGTATAACCCTTGTATTCATAAGTATAACCAAGGAAAACAGAAACTCTAGCTCTATGATCAAATTTATGTCTGTTCTTGGGTGAGGTTAATGCATAACAAATACATCCTAAGACTTTAAGTTCATCATTGTCAAGAATTTTCTTTGTTAAAACCTCATATGGACTTTTATCTTCTAAAATAGGGTTTGGAAGCCTATTAATCAGATGAACTGCAATTAAAATGTAGTCACCCCAATAAAGAATAGGCAAATGAGCCTGAAATAGAAGAGATCTAGCAACATTTAAAATGTGATGATGCTTTTTTCAATAATTGAGTTCTGTTGTGGTGTTTCAGGATATGGTATGACACAATGCCTTTGGATTGATCGAATTGAGCATTGTCAGATCTAACCCCTTTAAACTTTGTCTCAAACTGAGTTTCTATCATATTCACAAAGGTTGGGAAGATGTGTAAAACATCAGATTTGTTTCTAAGTAAGTAAACCCATATGGCTCTAGAATGATCATCAACAATCTTAAGGAAGTACTTAAAACCATCATGAGTTGGAATTGTAAAAGGACCCCAAGTGTCAATGTGAAAAAGATCAAAGGGTTTTTCACTGATATGAGGATTAGAAACACATTTTGTTTTAAAAGATGACAAATTCTACAATGAAACTCTTCATAGATTTTCTTTAGGGAAAAAAAGAACACGAGACATAGACTATAATTTTGAAACAGAGGGATGACCTAACCTTTTATGCCAAAGATCGTGACTAGTAACAATGGTTGCAAAAAAATGAGCTTTATTCTGAGATGAAGTGATATACTCAATGTCCATAAAGTAAAAAATTAGCCACTTGTCTACCCATTCCAATCATTAATTTTCGAGAAAGATCCTGAAGAACACAAAAATATTCTCATCAAACCAAATCTTATACATCATATTCTTAGTCAAGCAACTAACACTGAGAAGATTGAATTTGAACTGATGGATATATAGAACATCATGGAGAATCATATAATTAACTACCCAAATGTATGGATCATATTCCGACAATGCTCACAAGACCACCAGCAGGAAGAGTTAATTAATGTGGTATTTTGGAGAAAACAAAATGTGGAAAAGGAAGATTTATCATGACAAATGTGGTTAGTAACTCATGTGTCTATAACCCAAGCATTAATAGCATTAATGTCGTCAATAATGGAACAAATATAATCACTGGTAAAATAACAAAGGATATAAAGGAAAAAAGTATCAGGTGTTGGGCCAATGGTTGCAGAAGAAGATGGTTTGGAAGTCACTGAGACATAATGAACTTCTGGTACATGAATGGAACTAGGAGGTTGGAGCTTAGTATTGAGAAAAGACACTGTTAGCTACGAGGCCCAGCATCCTCCGATCCTTTATGAATATAAGAGAAAGAAGAAGGCCTAAGACACTAAGGAGTGATCAAATAAGAAGATTAGCCTCGGGTTAAGGGAGTGTGGAATTGACCAGAGGTATTTTGACTAGAGTTGAAGAATAACCACAATAAGGAGGAATAATTAGACGTTGCAACAAACCACGTGGGGAGGTGTGATGTGGTTAGTAGATCCTTGATAGTATTTAAGTATTGTAATGTGTCTAAGTTCATTATCGAGTAATTTGATCAAAGTTTTAAGGGGAGGTGAGAGACTCCATTGTTAATTCTCTCAGGTCATTGTAACTACTTTTGATCAATCAGGAATAAAGGAATCTTTCTTATTTCTATTGTTACTGGGTTTTCATATCCTACTCATAACAAACACTAGCTGTTGAATTTGATCTGCTGACAAATCCTCACCATTACTGTTGCCACACTAATCTGAGAAGCTTACCATGTCTGGAGATATATTTGGAGTGGAGTTCTGAAACTTCTTCTTGCCTTTGAAACGAACAAGATAACCGTGTTTCTTGTAACATCGATCCATAACGTAACCTGGAATGCCACAATATGAACATATAGGTCTAGTATCCTTTTTATAGTACTGATTACCAGCAGCATGTGTGTTTTGACTGTGAGAGCTTTGTTGTGAGACGTGAAAAGCAACATAATCAATGCCAATAGTAGAAGACAAACGAGCTGACCTTTGAGTATCATCTTGATCCAACATATTGTAGACCTCAAGTTAAGAAGGTAAACTCTTCTTCATAAGAATCTGAATTTTGACTGTATCATAACTGTCATTGAGCCCCATAAAGAAATCAATGACTATATATGTCTCACGTTCAATAAGCAAATCATCAACGGTTCTTGCAGCAGCCTGTAGACTAGAAAGTTCCTCCCAAAGCGACTGTGTCTGAGTATGATAAGAAGATAGATCCATACTTCCTTGACGCAAGGAATGTATCTGTTGACGAAGCTTGTAAAGTCTTGGAAGATTAGATTTGTGAAATCGAGTTTGAAGATCAGTCCATATCTCAGCAGTTGTTGGAAAGTACAAGATGCTAGTATAGATCTTCTTCGACACACTATTCAAGAGCTATAACTTAACCATACTATTGCAACGTCTCCAGATCTTACAATAAGGATCATCATCAGGATGTTTCAAGATCGATCCATCCAGAAAACCAAACTTGTTCCTAGCCTCAATACTCGTAGTCATAGCAACTATCCAAGTTCCATAGTTAGTTTCATCAAGCAATTCAGGAGCGAGAACTAAACATGGATGATCGAAGCGATGAAGATAAAAAGGACCACTACAAGAAAACAGGTCGTTTACAACGGACATAATCGATATAAAATCGATGTAAAACAGACTTTGAGACAGATTAGCGACGATTGCCAAATCGTCGTAAAATGATCGTCGTTACTTGATAATCGTCGTAAATCCGTCGTAAAACCTAGGACAAATACAAATCGTCGTAAATAATCCGTCGTAAATTCAATGTAAATTTACAACGACATTACATCGATTTTACATCGCAACATTACATCGATTTTACAT
Source organism: Eutrema heterophyllum (assembly GCA_002933915.1). NCBI lineage: Eukaryota > Viridiplantae > Streptophyta > Magnoliopsida > Brassicales > Brassicaceae > Eutrema > Eutrema heterophyllum. Next base: position 887,391 of record PKMM01046243.1, on the reverse strand, counting down.
CGCAACATTACATCGAATTTACATCGATTTCTCGAATTTTTAAATTGGTAATCCGTCGTAATATCGTCGTAATATAAGGATGTACATTCGTTGGTAAACCGATGTAAAATTAAATCGATGTAAATTCGTCGTAAACTATAGATCGATGTAAAATCGATGTAAATTCGAATTCGATGTAAAATCGATGTATAAATTAATAATTAAAAAATAAAATATATATAGATATATTAATATATAATATTTAATTTATTAATAATTTAAAATTATAAATTTATAATAAAAAATTATAAATTAAAATTTTATAAATAAAATTCAAAATACAAATTAAAATTCAAAATACTAATTATCATTTAGATAAATACCTAAATTACTCAAAAGCTCCTCGTCCGATCTTCGCTCCAACGCCGCTCGGTGTTGCGCGAGCGGATCAATCTGGGCCGATGTCGATGCTTGCTGCTGCTGCTGCTCTTGCTGTTGCTGCTTCCTCGTGCGGCCGCCAAAGTGGGGTTACTCGCGGCAAGAATATCGAAGAGCGAGTTGTACGAGTTGATCTTGTTATCGTAGACTTGGATCTTCTCATCGTATACCACCTGCTTCGCCCGCAAAGTGTTGATCTCGGAGTGGGCGGTGTTCAACTCGTTCCGCAACTTAACCGGATCGTCGAACGGAAGACGTGAGGAAGACGAGGCGACGACACTTTTTCTGATCGATCTCATCCCTAAAATTCTGCATTTTTTCTTCGGGGCAACCTTCAAAAAAGAAACGTTAAATTTAATAAATTAAATACAAAATAATTCAGTAAAAATATAATTTTATTATTATTACCTCTTCATATATCTCGTCCATCTGGGTTGTGGTCAAAGCCGCAGTGGATTGGACCGAGCTACCGCCAGGTGATAGTTGCTGAGAGAATTGAGTTTGACGCTCGACGATCATTGCCTGAACGTCATTGTAGACATTCTCCGCTCGATGATCCACAAAAGAGCCGTCTTTCTTTTTGTGAGTTTCCTCAAAAACTCTGGTCATTGGAGGAAGTTCGCCTCCGTTTGCCTAACCAAACGACATTCCAAAAAAAATAAACGGTTAATGGTTAATTTTAATTAATAATAATTAAAATCACAAAAATAGAAATTAACGGAAAACAATTACCATTTGAAGGCGACTTCCCGCAAAAGATGTTTGACCCGAAGTATGCGGCATAACCGTCGGAAGACCGTCTGGACCGACAATGTTCCGAGAAGCCGAACACTTAGCGGCCACTTCCTGCGAATGCGGATTCATCCAGTAGGTTTTCAGGCCGTTCCAAACTTCGGAAGACATGTATGGGGGCTTTGCCTCATCGCCATTAACTTCCCACTTCCTCTTCCAATCAGAGACGGTATTGTTGAGCCGCAATTTTCCCTTCTTCTTAAACTGCGTCTTCACCATCTCGTTGATCCCAATGTTCCAATGACATTTTTGCTATAAAAAACCGACAAAAAAAAAATTTAAAAACGATATCATTAAATAAAAATAATTAATTCTCAAAAAAAAAAAAAGCGAATAAATTACCGCAAAACATTTGAACCACGTCTCGATAACGTCATCCGGAACCGCAGACCAGTTGTGGTGAGGCTTCCCGAAATAGGCTTTAATGGTGTCAGACACACTCCGGTCGAGTTTGTTATCTTCCTTAAACATGAGAAATAAAACTACAATTATCAGTAAAAATAATAATTACCAAAAAAAGAAGAAAAATAAAATAATATTACGTACCAAAAAGTGTTAGGCGGCCGTCGCGGATCTAACCGGGGTAAACCATCATGACCCGGCGACTGCAATATATCCCCGATCGTCAATTCTGCATATAACAACGGAGGTCGAGGTGCTGGTGCTGGTGCAGGTGGAGGAGGTGGCGGCGGCGCCGCTGGTGCGGACCCAGAATCCGGAACCACGGACGGTGTGGCAGAAGATGACGGGACCTCCGACGGTCCCAAATCACCGCCCATAAACTGGCGATAGTGAGTTCTACGTGGCGCCATATATATCTACAACATTATTAAAAATTAATTAACGAATATTAAAAATATAATCTAATAATTCCCGCAACTATCTAATTCTAATCGTATCTAATTACAATCCTATCTAATAATTACAATTCTATATCTAATTAAAAAAAAAAACATACCTTAGAGAGAGAGAGGGCTTGTAGAGAGATATGCAGATTGTGAGATTATGAGCGAGGAAGAGAAATCTGGAACGTATATATAGAGTTTGTTGCCGTCGTAAATTCGATGGTAAGTTACGACGAATTTACGACGGATCCGTCGTAAATTCGTCGTAAAAGTGAAACACGCGGGGAATTAATNGAGAGAGAGGGCTTGTAGAGAGATATGCAGATTGTGAGATTATGAGCGAGGAAGAGAAATCTGGAACGTATATATAGAGTTTGTTGCCGTCGTAAATTCGTCGTAACTTACCATTGAATTTACGACGGAGCCGTTGTAAATTCGATGGTAATATAAGAAATCTAAACCCTAAACCCTAAATTACAATATACAAATATGTCGTGTATTAACGAAGTATATTTGTGCATCCAAAACTTCTCAAAGTAAACAACAAATTCAATAACGACGATTGAATCTAATATATAAAAATTTTCCTTATCTTACATAATAATGTATAGCGTTCCTTCTTATAAGTTTATTCGAAACATGGATGATGTATATAAAGGAATTGATTTTTCTGATACGGGTAATATTTTTATAAAATGAGTAAAGAACTTATGTAAAACAAGCTAAACGATGAAAAACAAACCTATACAACATATTTCAACCCGAAACCCTAAACCCTCAACCTTAAAATTTAGGGTTTGGGGATTACGACGACATTACGACGAATCAGTCTTAAATCGTCGTAATGTCGTCGTAAATCTTAAACCATAAAATTTTAATTCCGGTTAAGGGTTTACGACGACATTACGACGAATCAGTCTCAAATCATCGTAATGTCGTCGTAAATCTTTAACCAGAAAATTAAACTGGTTTAAGATTTACGACGACATTACGACGATTTAAGATTGATTCGTCGTAATGTCGTCGTAATACTGATAATCCGGAGATAATCGGAGATGAAATCGAAAGGACTCTCGGAGGTCTAATATTACCAAACCATCAAAATTCCTGGGTTTGGGTAATATTCGACCTCTGGGAATCCTTACGATCCCATCTCCAATTATCTCCGGTCATTTTCCGATTATCCCATATTCGGTATTTTTATTATACAAATTAAGCAATTACAAAAAGTAAATCAATCAGATTAATCATCATCTTCGTCGGGTTCATCATCTTCATTTGGTTCATCATCTTCAGGTTCATCATCATCATCACTCTCTTCAAACTCATCGGAATCACCTTCTTCTTCTCTGTCGTCAGGTAGATATTCAAGTTGCCTGTTTCGGAGATCAATTAGAACAACGTTGTCCGTAATCTCTGGTTCTGTAATGTGACGGCAAGAATCTTGTTGCATTAGAAGATCGTCAACACCAACAATTTTACCCCTTGGAGCTATTTTAATAACCGATAACCATGTGGGCCCAGTGGTTCAAACTCGCGGATATGGAACGAACGTTACTTGTTCTGCTTGTGATGCTAGGATAAATGGTTCAAACTTGTTGTATCGTCGTGATTTGTTGACGTCGACCACACCAAATTTGTTAATTCGCACCCTTCGACCGACTGTTGGATCGAACCAATCACATTTGAAGATAACGCATTTCATACTAACCAAGCCGGGGTACTCCACTTCGATTATTTCCCGCAACACCCCATAAAAATCTATTTCACCCCTAACACATACTCCGTAGTTGGTAGTTGCCCGACGAACGCCGTACTTGTATGTATGAAACACATAACCACGGGTGAAATACATGGGTGCAGTCGTTATCTTCCCGAGGGGGCCTTGGAGTAACTCATGAAGCCATATTGGATATGCGGGGTCGCCATGATCCACCTATAAAAGGCATATCGATAAGTGTACATGTTAGATTGAGTATTGATCTAATTAAATGAAATATTTATAACTATATATATTACTTACTTGCGTCTTCAACCACTTAGCAAAGTGACGATCTTTACGATCGTTTATTTCATCATCTGAAACGCCTTCAATGCATTCTCGCACTTGAGTAACAAATAAGCTGCAAAATACATTATAATTAATATATAATGAATTATATATAATTGATTATTAATTAGTGGATAATTAAATAGTAACGTTACGTACCTCTCGTAAGGACTCACTTCCTCGCAGTTTAGGAGGATGTACGTATGTGCGCTGTGCCTATCATTCTCGTTAGACCACCAAACTTCCTTCAATTTTCCACTAAGACGACCGATTGGTGAGAAGATGTCTGGGACACCCTCTACTGCATAAGTTCTTCCCACACCACCATCATCATATCGTCGGGGAGCCCGTTTGCGTGTGCGGACTTTTGTAGCGAAATAGTATGAAGTGAAGTGTGAAGTTTCTTCTGTCAAACTTCCCGCAACAATTGATCCTTCAACCCTTGCTAGATTTTTTGCCTTTCCCTTTAAATGTTTCATGAAGCGCTCGAATGGGTACATCCACCTAAACTGAACATGCCCGCCTAGTTCTGCTTCATGAGGGAGATGAATGGGAAGATGTTCCATAACATCAAAAAACGCCGGGGGGAATATCTTCTCCAAATTGCACAACAATATTGGAATATTAGCAGCCAGCTGTGCAATTACATCTTCTGACAACGTCTGTGTACTAAGATCCCGGAAAAACGCTCTGATGCCTGCACAATCAAAATTATATATTGTAATATTTGAACATATATATAATTATAATATATCATCAATTTTATATGTGATGATACGATGTATCTTACCTCCAATTGCTTCATGAACATTTCCTGGAAGGAGTTCGACAAATGCGAAAGGAAGTAATCGTTGCATAAATACGTGGCAGTCATGGCTCTTCATCCCTGAAAACTTTTGTCCTTTCTCAACAGATTTAGCAAGATTGGATACGTACCCATCAGGAAACTTCACGTCAGATGAAACCCAATTGAACAATGATTCCTTTTCTTCTGCACCCAACCGAAATATAGGAACTTGTGATTTCCCATTGCTCATTATGTGCAACTCATTTCTGTTGCAAATATCGGGCAAGTCCAACCTTGACTTTCCGCTGTCTTTGGTTCTTCCTTTCACGTTTAACACTGTATGCATGATGTTATCAAAAAAGTTTTTCTCAATGTGCATGACATAAAGATTGTGTCTCAACAGATGATCTTTCCAGTACGGAAGTTCCCAAAAAATGCTTTTCTTGTGCCAATTGTGATTGACTCCGTATCCATCATGCATATTAGCCGGCGTGTGCCAATTACCCCCACGAATCACCGTTTCTAGTCCCCCAAAATGATCTATTTGCGCTTCTAGATCTTCTCCAGATAGATACACTGGTGGGGGGAAACGCACGATTTTGTTCTTTCTAAACAACCGCTTGTTTCTCCGATATGGATGGTTGATTGGTAGAAACTGGCGGTGACAGTCAAACCAGCATGTTTTTCGACCATGTTTCAGCTGAAACGCATCTGTCCGATCGAGGCAATAAGGACAAGATAACTTCCCATGCGTTGTCCAACCTGATAGCATTCCGTATGCAGGGAAGTCGCTTATTATCAACATAAGCACCGCACACATCGTAAAAAAATTTTTCCTCGAAAAGTCATATGTACGAACTCCTGTATACCACAACTGTTTCAACTCATTTATGAGAGGCTGCGAAAACACATCAAGGGACCTCTTTGGATGATTGGGACCAGAGACTAAAATATTCAGGAATAGAAATTCCCTTTGCATGCACATATATGGGGGAAGGTTATAAGGCGTTACGATAACCGGCCACAAAGAGTATTGCCTACCAGACATACCGAATGGACTAAATCCATTAGTACAAAGACCAAGATACACATTTCGCTTAGATTTAGCAAAGTCTGGGTGTACCGTGTTAAAGTGTTTCCAAGCTTTTGCATCTGACGGGTGAGTCACTTCTCCTTTTCTCTGTGAATGTTCTGCATGCCACCTCATCGATGCAGCTGTCCTTTCAGATTGATACAATCGTTTCAACCTATCAGTTATATGAAGATACCACATCCGTTGGTACGGTATCTTACTATGCCCAGAAGTTTGCGGCCTAAATATTGGTTTTTGGCAAAATTGACATTCCTGCAGCTTATCATCATCTTTCCAAAAAAGCATACAATTGTCAACACATACATCTATCATCTTAGAAGGCAACCTAAGACTAATCACCAACTTATGTATCTCGTAGTATGTTTCAGCAGCTAAATTATCCTCTGGCAAATACTCTTTAATAAGATCAGCCCAATCATCCATGCAAACCTCAGCTAAGTTATGATCAGTTTTAATTGTCATCATCCTAGCTGCTAACGACAATTTAGACTGACCTTCTCTACATCTATCGTAAAGTGGCTGATTTGCAGCGTCTAGAATATCATAAAATCGCTTCGCATCTACGTTGGGTTCCTCAACACTATTATCAGCATTTGTTTCATGAAATGCATCAGTAACCATGTCATGCATCCTATCATGATCTTGACCCTGATCAGGTTGACCATGATGATGATAACTACTAGTACCCTGATCATTTGATTCATCAAAATCTACATGACCTTGATAATTACTACTACGATCAGCTTGATTTCTTTCAAAACCCTCTCCATGTTGATACCAAACATAATATTGCGGCATAAACCCTCTATTTAGTAAATGCTTCCACACCGTCTCGATAAAAACATATCTCGTATTCTTGCATTTACGACGAAGACAGAACATCTTACCGCTTTGCAGGGTTGTTTGCATATTTCCGGCCTGATACATGAATATTTCAAGCCCCTCTTTGAATTCGTTCGTCAACGCTCCCTTTGAATCCTTTTGCGTATACATCCATCTCCGTAGATCGTATATAGACATTTTATAAAAAAGATTTTATAGTGTGTTTTTTTTTATTAGTTTTTTTTTTGTTGAAATTTACGTTTGAGTCACGAATGTATTTATAGAAATTTTTCAGAATTACCAACGGAATTACAACGGATTTGCATCGGATTTACGACGTATATTTTCGATGTAAATAGATTAGGTGAACCTATTAAAAAACGTGTTCTACCTAACTGGAAAAAATCGACGTCTACTCGTCGTTAATTTACATCAAATTCTGATCGTTGTAATATCGATGTAAAATTACATCGATTTTATAACGTAATTTGCGAAAGTGATATTCATCGTAAATCCGTCGTAATGTTACATCGAGTTTACGACGAATTTCAAAATCGTCGTATAATCGTCGTAATGTCGTCATCAAATTACGACGATATTACGACGACACATTTTTACAACGAATACATAATTCGTCGTAATTCCGTCGTAATATCGATGTAAATTTACATCGATTTAAAATCGTCGTAAAATTTCGTTGGTAATTGACTGTTTTCTTGTAGTGAACTATGAATGTTGTCAGGAGAATCGGAAACCTCAAATGGATGCGAGAACAACCGAGTCCGGCGAGATTCAACGCGATCCACAATATCATAGACTTAAACCAAAATCTATACAGACTTAGTATTTACATCAATATGTCTCAATTTTTTTAGTTTGAGAGCGCTTGGAAAAGCCTTTGGCTGTAGGCTTTTAATTTATATTTGACTTTACAAAGTTTAACTTACATAAAAAATGACTGTGACTTTAGAAAATTACATGTCAGATTTTGTAGGCTTTTAAAAACCTGTCGAACCATGAGTAAAAAAAGAAAGAAAATGGGTGTGAGGGTTTTTAAGAGGATTTTAAAGATTTTTAAGACTTTTAAATCAATAAAAATTGCTTTTAAGGCTAAATTATGACTTTAAAAACATTAATTTGTTTTAAAGTCCTCACAATTTTAAAAGTCAATTTGCCAATCACCCTCTAGAGTTCTGAAATAAATATCGATATTCTACGTAAGTTTAAAGTAGAGATCATGGAGTTTCCGGTTTCTCTTTACCAAAGAAAAAAGACCTCGGGATTTTCACATGACTGCGAGTTGCTATATAACACTTAATGCACCCTCACAAGAAAGCTTTTATATAACTATACGTATTCATGAAATCTGTCATTTAAAATGTTTATAACCACCATCCATGATTGAAATCGTAGTACCTCCCAAAAAAAGTTTAGCGATACTAAGATAAATAATTCATAATGTTCAACGATGATAACAAGCGCAAATAACATATACCGACAATAATGAAAATAATGTATGTCGTCAACTTATATATGCAACAGGTCGTGGGGATAATCGGGTAGGATAGGGAGCTCACTTGTAGTGTTTAGAGTTTCTTTTCATATGAATTAACAAACGTCATAATGCGATATGAGTAACGCATATATCCAACTGCTGAGTTAGATACTTAAGAAGCCCACACGAGCGTGGTCGAGTGGTAAGGAGAGGCTTGTGAATGTGCTATCTCACTTCCCCCGGGCTCGATCCTCCCTCGAAAAAAAAATCACATTCGTGTGGAAAGTCTGAATCTGGGTTTCGACCCAGACAGTTTACCTGCTAGTCTGGTAACATGCAATCCTGCTACCCTGGCATTAGTCGGAAAACATTCCAAACTCGGGAGGTAGTGTGGTGACCCTTCGGAGAGAAATCCAATCTGTAGCACTTCAGTGCGTTCCTACCGGGACTGACCGGATCAACCGATAGGGTATATAAAAAAAAATATATATATACTTAAGAAGATATGTACAATGCTACGATCAAAAAAAGTGAAACAAAACAGAGCAATGCATGTGGTTGTCCATTTATATTCGATGATGGTCACAATAAAGTTCACAGAAATACTATTAACAAGTACCATGACACCTATATATTTTGTTTGATAATCGAGAAATTCCAGACCGAAATCAGACTAGTTTCCACAAGATGTAATTCTTGTCCTTTAAGACATGCATAATGACAAACTATGATTGAAATCGCAGTGAAATGATTCAACCTCTAATCGCCAAAATCTATGACTAGTTCTTCAACCTCTAAACCACATTGAATTGGTTATAACACCTATTTTGGATGCGTTAGAAAAAATTAGTCATGAAAGAATTATAATATTTACCATAACCCGAATGTTTTTAAAATATCTATTGTGGTAATCAATACTCGATTTACATTAGCAACCAAACCTATCTCTAGATTTTTAATCTTCATAAAATTTTTAGGTAACTTGTAATTCCTTTTAAAAAAAAATCCATAGCTTCTTAGTTATGCCATGTATTTTTTATTTTCTTATATTAATCACTTTATTAATAATTTTTGTCCGGATAATTTTTCAGTAATTCTATATAACTGTTACTTCTGGAATCTTCCAAGGAATCAACCACGAGGAGAGAGTAATAAACATGCACCAAAAGAAAACACGTTTAAGGTTGTCTGGAAAATGATGTGATGTTTGATGATTGGCTAAAGCCATAATTTGGGAGAGACTGTCTGGAGGCACTTTGGAGATGATTACTGTAACAAGTTTTCAGCTGCTAGGACTTGGAAACAAATCAGACAGAAACGTGATAAAGTGTCATGGGGCCAAACCATTTGGTTTACACAGGGAGTTCCTCGCTACTCTTGGCTCACTATTCGGAACAGGCTGTCCACAGGTGATCGGATGCGGTCTTGGGGAATAGAGCATATGTGCATGTGTTTGTGGAGAGAAAGATGAAACAATAGATCATCTCTATTCCGCTTGCCCCTATACATATTACACAAATCACAATATGGTCAAGTATAAGTAGTGGTTTGCTTGGGCACTCGGCAATGCTGGATTGGACAAACACATTCAGGTAAATCTGGGCAATCCGGACAAAATCCTAATACTTTTTTTTTATTTGAATTACTTGGAGGTTCTGGGCCAAGGCTTGTATATCTCTACAGGCCCGAGACTAGAGTATTTTATATGGTCTCGTCCCAAGCGTCACTCGATCACGTGATCTCTAGGTTTTGCCTTTGGTACTTTTCCAGTTGGGCTAACCACACTTGGTTATTATTTCAAACTACAATATATCATATATGGAAAGAAAGAAATGCTAGTTGAAAGACTTCAAGTTTAACCCTAAAATTCTACTGCAAGAGCACATCAATCGAGATAATATTTTAGGAATCAAATACACAAGGACCAAGTGCTACGCTACGAGAATGTAGAAGGAAAGTAAATCTAAGACGAATGATGGTGGTTTGTATTTTTGTGACTTCTAAAAACTAAGGATGACAAGTTAACGATGTAAATTCAATAAAGAAAAGCGCTAGGTCCATGGCAAATTCGCAGGAAACATGAATAACAGTTAAGGTATCTTAAACATGGAATGCATTAAGACTCGTTCTAGAACTCAAACCAAAGATTAAATTAACCTTTTTCCCAAAGTATTAATCCATATGCTTAGATCTATGAAGACTAACTCCCGTTGAATTCAAAAGTCCTAAGCATGCATTCTAGTCCGATTTGATAAGTTCACAAAACACCAACTCCTGTTGGCTAAGGATGTTTTTCCCATCTATGTTCTTTCAGGCATTTAATCAAACACTTTCGGTCCGTTAAATAACCTATGATCATGAAATAAGTGATCAACATAATCCAAGCACTAACCTAGATGAAGAATCCAATAGATAATTCCCTAATTAATTAACCATGAAATCCTTTGAAACCCTAAACCTAACTAAACGACAACTCGCTCATAGTTGCAGAGAAAACATAGAGAGATGAAAGGAATTGCATAATAAGATTAGAAAGTAGAAAACATGGTTCAAAAATCTTCTCTGGTGTGAGTTAGAGATTCGTCTCCCCAAATCTTACAAGTGCAAAAGCCAAAAGTTCTTTGATCAATAAAAATAAAGCGTAGCCTCAAAAGTGGCTACAAAATAAGTATAAATAGGTCTAGAGTCGTTCTCCACGAAACCCTAGGTAAAACCGGGTCAAAATAAGTGAAAACCAAAATTTTCCTTTTTTCGCGTCGCTAAACTTGTTGGTTTAGGTTGGACCGTCTTCATGAAACTGGCGTAACTTTTGATCGCACCGTTGGATTGACTTCAAACCACTTCCAAATGAACGCTAATCCATTGATCTATCTTGTATCAAATTTTGAGTTCGATCCATCGGTGGGAAGCCCTTCAACGAATGTCAAACTTCTGAAGCTTCTGCATGATTCTGCATCTCCATATACTTATTTGTATCCAAATCGGTTCTTTTTCTCCCCAAGTGACCTAAACCCTGAAAAGACTCGATAAAAGACTAAAAGACTCTAAAAACAAACTTTGACTCGATAAAGGACACAAAAACAAGGGTTAGAAACCGGTAAAAACACGGTTTATCAACTCCCACAGACTTAGTCTTTTGCTTGCCCTCAAGCAAACATAAAACCAAGAATAAGGAAGAGGTTTGAAACGCGGAGACTCACCTTCTTTTTAGAACACTGCAATGATCCTCCAACCTTGTAATCCACATATTAAAAAATCAGCTCCAGATCGAACCACCATGTACTTCTCTGCAAGCATCGCAACCTCCCAGATTCAACTCATTATCTCACATAATAATCCAAAAGCCATCATCGCTGGGTCACCAAAAGATCATAGTGTCAAGAACCTGTTAGACTCTTTCCCTTTCGATACCATGACAAGCTAACCACACAACCTTTGGTACTCTTTCCCTCCCCTAGACTTATTCTTTTCTCATTCTCTCTTTTGTTTTTATTATTCAAAGGTGTAAGCGAATAATGGTATCTCTGGAAATTTTCCTAAACCTCGCTTCCAACCTTAGTGTGACCATTTATTTTGAAGTAAAATAATGGGATCGATGGAAATTTTCCTAGCCCTTTACCCAAAAGAAAATCATTTCATCTTTTCTGCTTTACTTTAAACAAGGGAGAGGAGTACCATACTTTCACAAAGGTTGTCTTTGTTAGATATGAATGAGGAGTCAAGCTCTAAAGACACCAATCACAACGATGAGGTAAAAGAAAGAGCTCAGAAACTAGCTCAAACTTTTTGAATTTTTCTGGAAACATGGATGCCTCGGATTAACTGGTCAGCCTTTAGATTTTTCATTAGTCTGATCTGAAGCTAATTATGCAACAATAGTCACTTAGCCAAAAAATCATAACAAGAAATCCAAGATTGTGATCATCATCTCCAACAAATTTTGACTCAATAAAACGACTCAAGAAAAGCACCAAAATGACTCAAGAAAGACAACAAAAGAAAGAAAACAGCGTTAGTAGCGACAGAGACCCTCCCCTAGACTTACTTCACACCGTCTCAGTGTGAAAATAAATCAGAGAGAAGGTATAAATAGACTCAAAGAAAGAAAATCTGGAAAAAACCAAGAAAAAGTCAAAGTTGACTTACCTGGGGTGGATCGATCGATCCAAAAGTTGGGATCGATTGATCCGGTTTGTCTGCACTTATAAGAATGGCCGATAAAACGGCTTACAAACGTCAAAAATTGCCAAGGTCTCCTGTCGACCATTCGATCGTTCATATGACCGATAAAACGGCATATCGAGCTGATGCGGTGCTCCAAACCTTGTCTCCCCCTTCTTTTTTTTGTTGTTTTTTTTTTACCTGACACACTTAGACTCAAAGCTAAAAATTAGAAAAGGTTAGTGAAAACAAAAACAAAGGAAAAGTATGTACACTTACCGGTGGGTTGCCTCCCACCAAATGCTTGTTTTAAGTCGATAGCTTGACTTTGGAGCCTCTCAGGCTAGAGGTGGATCACCGAGGGGAAGGGAGTCTTCCTCATTGAGTTTGGTGTTAGCAAGATATGGCTTTAGGCGCTGACCATTAACCACAAATTCACCACCTTGTCGGTTTCACAACACAATTGCTCCATATGGGCGAACCTCCTTTACCGTGAAAGGACCAGACCATCTTGACTTAAGCTTGCCCAAAAAAAGTCGCAGGCGAGAGTTAAAAAGCAGCACCTGATCATTTGCAGCAAAAGTCTTAGGGATGATCTTCCTGTCATGATAAGCCTTCGTCCTCTCCTTGTAGATTTTTGGCTACCTTGTGCTTCATACCATTCTTCTTCAAGAGATTCTCAAAGACCTTGTTGATGAAATGAGATCCATCATCGCTTATTACCACTCTTGGCACTCCAAACCTTGGGAAAATGACAGATTTGAACATCTTAAGAACCACATTGGAGTCATTTGTAGGACTGGCTATTGCTTCGACCCACTTTGACATGTAATCCACAGCAACAAAGATGTACTTATTCCCATAAGAAGATGGAAATGGACCCATGAAGTCGATTCCCCAACAGTTAAACACCTCAACCTCCAGTATGAAATTCTGAGGCATTTCATTTCTCTTGCATGCTTATGTTTCTTTGCCTTTGATAGGCATCGCACTTAGAAACAAAAGCACGTGCATCTTGGAACATGGTAGGCCACCAGAAACCAGCCTGCAACACCTTAAACACCGTCTTGAAGGTAGCAAAATTTCATGCGTAATTTGACCCATGGCAATTTCTTCCTCTGAAACACATAGCCTAAAAATGCCATCAGAACAATGCTTGTACATGTACGGCTCATCCCAGAAATAATGTCTTATATCGCACATAAACTTTTTCTTCCTGTACCCTACAAAACGTTCTGGCTTCACCTCTCCAGCTAGATAATTGGCTATCTCACCAAACCAAGGAATCTCAGGAAACTTAGCATCTCGAGGAGGCACAACATCAATTGCGTAAATGTTTTCCTCACAGAGAAAGTCATTTATGGGGAATTCCTCTTCTACGCGCAGCCTGCACAAGTGATCTGCAACCCCATTTTTGATCCCCTTCTTGTCTTTAACCTTAATGTCAAATTCATGCAGCAAGAGCATCCATCGCAACAATCTAGGCTTTGTATCTTTCTTAGAGAATATATACCTCAAGGCAGCATGGTCTGTATGAACGATGACTTTGGAGCCCACAAGATATGTCCGGAATTTCTCACAAGCATAGACAACTGCAAGGAGCTCTTTCTCTGTAGTAGCATACTTGCATTGTGCATCATCAAGAGTTTTTCTTGCATAATAAATGACATGCAACATCTTCTCTTTTCGCTGTCCCAAAACAGCTCCTGCAGCATAATCAATGGCATCACACATCACCTCGAAAGGTAATTCCCAGTCTGGTGGCAGCACAATGGGCACGCTCACAAGTGCTCCTTGATTGTGTGAAAGGCTTCCAAACACTCATCATTGAAGTCGAACTTCACATCTTTGCACAACAGATGCGTCAGAAGTCTAGCAATCTTTGAGAAGTCCTTGATGAACCTCATGTAGAAACCAGCATGCCCAAGAAAACTCATGATGCCTTTGACAGAATTTGGTGGTTGCAGACTTATCATAACCTTGATCTTGGCTTTGTCAACCTCGATCCCCTTCTCTGAAATCTTGTGGCCTAAGACAATCCCATCCTTCACCATGAAATGGTATTTCTCCCAGTTTAAGAACAAATGCTTCTCCTCACGGCGCCTGAGTACCCTACACAAATTAGAAAGACAAACAGCAAAGAAGGATCTATATACAGAAAAATCGTCCATGAAAACCTCCATTATGTCTTCAATCATGTCAGTGAAAATCGACATCATGCAGCGCTGGAACGTGGCTGGCGCATTACACAAGCCAAATAGCATTATGCGATAAGCAAAAGTGCCATAAGGACAGGTGAATGTGGTCTTCTCCTGGTCATCTGGATGAATTGGGATATGAAAGAAACCAGAATAACCATATAGGAAACCGTAGTAAGGGTGGTTAGCCAATCTCTCAAGCATTTGATCAAAAAAAGGCGGAGGAAAATGATCTTTGCGAGTTGCAGCATTCAATTTCCTATAATCAATACACATTCTATGACCAGTGACAGTTCTAGTTGCACTACAAGAAAATTGAGCAAAGATAGCGTTTGGTACCTGAATGCTATCTTTGACATAACCCATTATTTAAGATAGCGTTTTATATGTGCATATGCTATGTTTGTTTTTTTGGATTATAAGGCGTGTTAAAATTTTTTATGCCGCTTATATATAATAGCATTCATTAAATTTAAAACGCTATGTTTAGTATTAGCAAAAAATTTTGACATTTTTCTCGGCTAAGTACCGAAGGCAAAAAAACAAGCGGTAAACAATTTTCAGTCTCCCTCCCAGAGCATCGAGTTTCGCTCTCACTCAGTCTCTCTGGAAATCATCGAATCAGTCCAATTCTCTGGAAAACTCTCTCACTCAGACATTCTATCTCATCTCTCTGGTTATCGATCTCCTAAGCTAACAGCTTTCGTCCTCGTTTCTCCGGGATAAATTTCTCGAATCTACGGAGTTATCGCCGTTGTCGTCTCTGCGGATTTTGATTGAAGGTTAGATTTTCTTGTGTAATCGAAACTCATATCGATTTAGGGTTTCGAAATGATTAATTCTGATTTCTTACGACGAATTTGGGTTTTGTTACACGGAATTTATCGCCAGCTCAAGATCTATCTCTTAAGCTTAGGGTTTTCCTTTCGGATAGGGGTTTCGATATGTGAAATTTTAGGGTTTTCCTTTCGGATAGGGGTTTCGATATTTCTGTTAACTAATTATGGCTTTTCGGACAGGTATCACAGTCAGATTTGGGTGTTGGATTCAAGCTAAGGTAATTGTAATTTTTTCGGACAGGTTTCACAGTCAGATTTCCGTTTCAGTTTGGGGTTTCGAATTAGTGTTAATGGATTTTGTTTTGTCTGAACAAATGTATGTATTCCTTTGACCGTGGAGCTGTGGTGACATGGAGAAGTCTTGGGTTTGGTTTCCAAGGTATGGTTTTATATGTTATTGTTATTAATTCCTTTACTTACAACTGAGTTTCTTATTACTGTTGATTGAATTTCAAATGTTTTCTAATTTACAGGACTAGCCTTGAGTATGAACAAGGAGCAACAGATTTTGTGTATGGGTTAGCTAAGAGGTTGGGTTATCCTCCAAACATGTTTTGTCCTTGTCTCGATTGCCGAAATCTGTGCCACCAACCAATAGCTACAGTACTGGATCATCTGGTTATTAGAGGTATGGATCAGAAGTACAAGAGGAATAGATGTTGGAGTAATCATGGGGAGATAAGGGATTCGAAGACAGGTGATGAACCGACTTCTGAATTTGAAGCTTATGAGTTGTTTAAAGCTGCTTACTTCGGCGGTGATGACAATTCACAGCCCCGGAGTGACAATGCAGATCAGCATGATGTGATTGAAAATGAAGAAGACTCAGAGTTTATGAAAAAGTTAAAAGATGCTGAAACGCCTCTCTACAACACCTGTCCTAACTATACCAAAGTGTATGCTATCATGGGGCTTTACAGTATAAAAGTCATGAGCGGAATGTCAGAGAACTATTTTGATCAGCTTTTGAAGATAGTTCACGACATGCTACCTGAAGATAACGTGCTTCCAACATCAACAGATGCGATGAAGAAGTTCTTGAAGATATTTGGTTTTGGCTATGAGAACATTCATGCATACAAAAATGATTGCATTCTGTACCGGAAGCAGTATGAGGATTTGACAAGCTTCCCTAGATGTAATGCTTCTAGATGGGAAGTGGATAAGCACACAAGAGAGGAAAAGACTGGGATTCCTGCTAAGGTTCTTAGATATTTCCCGATAAAGGACAGATTCAGAAGGATGTATAGATCAAGAAGAATGGCTGAGGATATGCGTTGGCATTTCAGTAATGCTTCAGAAGATGGAACATTGCGCCACCCGGTGGACTCAATAACTTGGGCTCAGATAAATGATAAATGGCCACAGTTTGCGTCTAAACAGAGAAATCTTCGACTTGGTCTGTCTACAGATGGGATGAACCCTTTTTCGATCCAGAACACGAAGTATAGTACATGGCCAGTGTTACTAGAAGCAAGATCTGGATAGCTGGACATACACATGCAGATGGAAGACCCATGAGACCAGAGTTTGAACAAACAATTGTAAGAAGTTATCAAAATTTTCTTGTCATTATACTTGGTAATCTATATTGATACACATACAAATTTGATATCAGGAACAAATTAAATCACTTGATAGTGAGATGGGCTCAAACTCCAATATTACTGTTTAAGAAGATGTTGTGAGTAAAGTTCTAGGCAAAGACAAGACTGGAAGAGTCAGAGGAATGGGCAGAGGGATTACTTCTACCAAGCTAGCTTTCATACAGGCTAGAGATGCACATGTGCAGAAGCTTGAAGCTAAGCAAGCAGAATGTATGACCGAGATTAAAGATTTGAAACACTTGGTTCGTGAATTAGCTGAAGGGAAAAGGGTAAGTTAATATTCTAATGTGTTTATAATTTCCTCACTCAGCCAAATATTAATTGTTTGTTTCTTCTCAAAAACAACTGGATGATCGTTCACCATCTGACGACATTGGTACAAGCAAAGGAGGACCTAGGTGTCAGCTACTTGATTGGTATTCCGAAGATGATGCTGTTGTCGGTGAAGGAGAACTATGCTCTATGGAACCAACTTACAAGATTGGCTGTATTCCACTTGGACCTAATGCAGCAGCTGTAGTTGTTAACTTCGCAGCAGATAAAGAAGCATATGTATGGAGGCCTACAACAGCTATCACCACACTTGGCCAAGCTGTGGGAGCCAAAATTGCATGGCCATTCAAAAAGCTCATTCTGGACAATATGGACTCCCAAACTGTAAACAAGACTGCTGGTTACTCGGTAAAGTTCTTATCATGTATTCTGTTTATTAACAAATTATATCAATAGAAAATCATATTGGTTATGTGACCCATGGATTCTGTTTTTGCATGCCTCCTTAGGATACAAATGCATTGGAAGATAGAATCCAGATTATTGCTTGGAGTAATGATGCTGAAGTAATTGCTGAGGGATATTTGATTTCAACTGACCCAAAAGAGATGGTCAATAATATTACTTTGGGTCTGAATGCTGCAATCGTGAAGATTGACAATGTGATTAACAGAGAGGCTTACTTGTGGAGACCATGTGAAGACATGAATGTGATGGGTGATGCACTGTTGCAAAACATAGCATGGCCAATTTCTAAGGTTCACAAAGTTTATAGAACAGCATCAGCATCTAACGAAGAATCGCTTTCTAAAGGAGCAATACCATCGGTTGCTAAAGGAGCAGTACCATCTAAAGAATCATCACCTAAGGTAAAACACTACACATAATTATATGTCTTTGACATTCATGTATTGTTTTCTGATTGTGATGATCTGCCTGGATTTTTTGTTTATAGAGTGTAACTAACAGCTCAAACACTAGCGGTTCTTCTCAGAAGAAATGTTTCCTCTTAGACTGCTTTGGATGAGGAAAAAAGGTTGCAGAAGGCAGAGTTTTATCAAACAATCCAAAAGACAAAGTCCATTTTGTTCCATTGGGTCTAAACGCCAGCAAGGTATGGATTGAGGTATGTAAGGTTGATGATGCACGCGTATGGAGACCAACCTCAGAATTCCAGATTGTTGCTGATGCATTAGGTTCTACAGTCGCTTGGCCTAATGACAAAATTGGTTTTAAGTGAACCACTGTCTTATATTGGATTGTGTTGGGTACTAGATATTGTTTGCCTAGTCGACTCAGTTGATTATGGTTTGGTTGTGTAAGACTTGATAGTTTGGCTATTAGAACTTGTGTATTCGACATTGTGTTTGTATATTGATGGTTTGGCTAATGACATTGTGTTTCTCTAATGATCAATGTATGACAGAGCTAAAAGGTACAAATAAAACGTCATCCCAATTATAAAAAAACAATTGCTATATTACAACTAAAGATGACATTCATGAATGTTGTGCTATTATAAGTTAAATAAACAATAATAATTATTAAGTGCTATTATAAGTTAAATAATTGCAAAACTAATAAACGCCATCGAAAGACATAATTAACATAGCACATGAAAAAACGCTATGTAAAGTTCCAGAGAAAAGATAACGGGCGCAGACACAGCGTTCGCCAAACCGCTATGCTATCCTGTGATAGCGTTTTTCGGACGCTATATATGTAACATTTTCTTGTACTGTTGGGATCAACTCATTCCTATCATTTTAACTACCGTCACACCACCTTTCTTAGGTACTACATGCACTGGACTCACCCATGTATTATCAGAAATAACATATATGATATTAGCCTCTAGAAGTTTCATTATCTCTTTTTTTACAACATCTTTTAGATTCGGGTTTAACCTTCTCTGATGTTCTATAGAAGTCCTCAATTCATCTTCTAGATGTATCCTATGCATGCAAAGATCTGGTGAGATTCATGTAATGTCATCTAGAGAATAGCCTAACGCTCTACGATATTTCCTCAGTTCGCACAAAAGTAAGGCAGTCTCAGCATTGTTCAATTCAACATTAATGATTACAGGATATGTGGAGTTAGGACCAAGAAATACGTACCTTAGCCCAGTGGCAAGTGGTTTGAGCTTGATTTTTGGAGCTTTAAGCTCGCTCCATGGATTGACAGCAGGTGCAGGAGGCTCAGCAGTTGGCGATTTCTCTGCAGCTCCATCAAGTGCAACAAAAGCTACCATCTTTTCTACTCTCACGCTGGAATCAAGCATCTTTGCATAACCAGCTGTGTCCTCGCTCAAGTACCCAAACTCACTCTCAGACTGTGTCAAAGCGATCTCAAGAGGATCATCTACCAGCATCTCGTCTGACACTCCCTCAGTGGCTTTAGAAATGCAGTCAATCCAGAATGTCTGTCCGTCTATCGTCGGCTTTTTTAGCAGTTTATCCACTTCGAACTTCATTACCAAGTCTCCCAAATGAAGATCGATCTTGCCTTTCTGCACGTCAACAATGGCTCCTACTGTAGCCAAGAAGGGTCTTCCCAAAATGAGAGGATCTTTTGGCTTTGTGTCTAACTCAAGAACCACAAAATCTGTTGGAATATAGCTATTACCAATCTTCACCGGCAAATCCTCTAGAATACCCAGTGGTATCTTCACAGAACGATCAGCAAAAACCAAGGAGACTCTAGCTGGCTTGAACGAGGTAAGACCAAGACGCTTTGCCACAGAATAAGGCTCAAAGGTTATCGCTCCAATTTGCACAGAGAGCAAAAATCTCCCTGGATCACCCAATTTCTTAGGCATCCTACCTTGCAACAAAGCGCTGCACTCCTCTGTGATCATCATCACAGCTTCCTTGCTAGTGATCTTGTTGGTGACCATGTCTTTCACATACTTCTTCAAGGCAATAACCATCTGAACTGCATCAACAAAAGGTAGTCTCACAGAAAGTTCATCCACAAGCGTTTTGCATTTCGCATGCTCAAGATCTTTTTGTGACTTGTTTGTGCGCTTAGGATAAGGAACCTTAGGCACATAGACACGTGCTGGTGAAGCTACATGTTCCTCAATGACCACCTGAGGTTTAGACGAAGTATTTATCTCTTCTGCTGCACCATCATCTTCTAAGTTTATGATCTCAGGATTCTTGTTCTTTTCAAGATCAGCCACCGTTTCAATCTCCTTCCCATTCCTCAATGTGATTGGTTGGACAAACTCATTTCTTGGATTATGTTCACCTTTCCCTAGAAGAAATCCACTAGGCCTCTTAATCGCTTCTGATGTCTGAGCTACCTGAGTGTCAAGCTTCTTCACATGAGTCTGGATGGCTTCAAACTTGTTGTTGAGATCCTGGTACATCCCATCTACCTTGACATTCATCTCATTAGCCGTCTTTTGCTGATTTATCATCAACTGCTGCATCATCGCTTCAAGCTTAAACTCATGGTTAGGCTGAGAGTTAGAGAACTGATGTTTCTGCTGGAAACCACCCTGATTCTGAAAATTGTTCTGCCCATGATTTTTCACGAACGATTTTCCCTGAAAATTCGGTGCATATGGCCTCTGTGCCTGATTATGCACGCTTGTCTGCTAAAATCCCTTGGAGAAAATGCTGACGCCCTGGTTTTGCATGGACGGTTTCGGCTGAAAATTGTGCACTCCCTGATTTTGCACGCCAGTCTGCTGTGGATAAATGTGATCTTGAGGATTCTCAACATTTGAGCTTTTGTAAGACAGGTTGGGATGATTTCTCTAGTTCTGGTTGAAACCCTTGTTGAAAAATCCCTGGTTTTGCACGTAGTTCACTTCATCCTCATTTTCTAGCTCTCCTTCAGCAACCTCCTGGTAGAATTCATCTTCTTCGGTGTCCTCACAATAGTTAACAACATGTTTATTTCCCTTAAGGAGCGCAACTATGCCATTAACTTTTGCGAAAAGCTCATCCATCCTTTGTGTATCAACACTGTTAACACGTCGTGTTCTATCATACTCAGGATTACGATGACTTGAACTCGCAGAAAGATTCTTAATAAGTTCATACGCCTCCTCCTTGATCTTTGTCATGAAGTTACCATTACTGGCTGCATTCAGACAATTCTTGGAATCCGAATCTACTCCATCATAAGAAATGTTCAGCACCTGCTCATCTGAATAGACATGATGAGGACATTCCCTGAGATACTCTCTGAATCTTTCCCAAACTTCATTAAAAGGTTCTCCATTGTTCTACTGAAACTGGGTGATCTTAATCCGGAGTGAGGCTGTCTTTGTTTTGGTGTAGAACTGATCCAAGAAAGCTGATCTGGTTGCATCCCAAGAAGTCAGAGAACCAGGTTCAAGAGATTTCAGCCACCTCGCTGCTCGATCAGCCAAAGGGAAAGAGAAAAGTTTGCATTTCAGATAGTCAGCAGGGACTTCATTCAAGCTTGTAGTGCTGCAAATCTCCTCGAACATTTCAATGTGATCCATGGGATTTTTCGAGGCTTTCCCATAGAACAGATGCCTCTCGACAATAGCGATGATCTGAGGCTTAATCTCAAAGTTCTGCCTCTGAATAGGCGGTGGGCGTATAGCAGTCTTGTCTTGATAGAATTGGTGAGGCTGTCTCGGATTCCTCTGTTGTTGCATACGTTCGAGTGTAGCTGCTTCGGCTCGTCTCTGCTGCTCTTCAGCTTGTCTCTATGCAGCAGCAGCCGCTACAGCAACGTCGTTTGGATCAACATTATCATCGCGAGCATGGAGAAGAGAGATAACCTTCCTCGTCATACTCGATATGATTGTTGCCATCGACGAGTGGATTTTGGAGATCACAGTTTTCTGGCAAGTTAGCAATCTCTCTCGTTCTCATGTTGTTTGCTCGTTCTATTCGTGCTAACTCCTCGTTGTTCACCTGAAGCAGATTGCTAGAACCTGAGGTTCTGGTCATACACCTGAAACACACGAGAGAGAGCAAAAATAAAACTAGTTAGTAATGACAGAAATAAATTCTTAGTCTGAACTTTCGTCCAAGACTCGTAGACAACATTTTTGGTCCCCGGCAACGGCGCCAAAACTTAAAACACTTCAGGTTTAACCCTAAAATTCTAGTCCGATTTGATAAGTTCACAAAACACCTTAACATCAACTCTCGTTGGCTAAGGATGTTTTGCCCATCTAGGTTCTTTCAGGCATTTAATCAAATACTTTCGGTGCGTTAAATAACCTAAGATCATGAACTAAGTGATCAGCCTAATTCAAGCACTAAGAATAACCTAGATGAAGAATCCAATAGATAATTCCCTAATTAATCAACCATGAAATCCTTTGAAACCCTAAACCTAACTAAACGACTACTCACTCATAGTTGCAGAGAAAACACAGAGAGATGAAAGGAATTGCATAATAAGATTATAAAGTAGAAAACAGGGTTCAGAAATCTTCTCCGGTGTGAATTAGAGATTCGTCTCCCCAAATCTTACAAGTGCAAAAGCCAAAAGTTCTCTAATGAATAAAAATAAAGCGTAGCCTCAAAAGTGGTATAAAATAAGTATAAATAGGTCTAGAGTCGTTCTCCACGAAACCCTAGGTAAAACCAGGTCAAAATAAGTGAAAACCGAAATTTTCCCTTTTTTCGCGTCGCTAAACCGCTTGGTTTAGGTTGGACTGTCTTCACGAAAACTGGCGTAACTTTTGATCGCACCGTTGGATTGACCTCACACCACTTCCAAATGAAAGCTTATCCATTGATCTATCTTGTATCAAAATTTGAGTTCGATCCATCGGTTGAAAGTCCTTTAAAGAATGCCAAATTTCTGACGCCTCTACATGATTCTACATCTCCATATGCTTATTTGTATCCAAATCGGTTCATTTTCTCCCCAAGTGACCTAAAACCCGAAAAGATTCAATAAAATACTAAAAGAGTCTAACAACAAACTTTGACTCGATAAAAGACACAAAAACAATAGTTAGAAACTGGTAAAAACACGGTTTATCACTAGAAGACATCGAACGAGTTGGACAACGCCTCAACACCTGATTCACCTCATTGACAAGGCTATACATAATAGGATCGTATCGCTTGGCTACCATGCGCAACCTAAGTACGAAAGACTCCTCCGAAGATGGTGTGAAGTTCGCAAGATCTGATCATACACAATCTGTTTTTCTTCAAATAGCAATGTTCTTCCTTTTTTTTTTTTTGGCTTTTAGGCACACTATTCTTTTGTAAATGTCCACTCCCATTTGTTGATCCATAAATTTGAAAATTTCACAAAAACAAAAAAAAAAAATTAATCGTTAGAATTTGAAAAAGTTTTTTTTTATTTAAAAAAAGGGAGTCAAAATTTGGAAGGCAAAAAAGCAAGGTACGAGGAAAAACGACAGTTATGCTCTTACAAAAATGGCGTAATTATCTCCTTCCACCTTCCCCCACACACTCTCTATTCTCTTTATAGCAACAGTTCACAATTGACTCACATTCCAAAAGCAAACCCTAGTTTCGCCGGAAATCTCTCAATCCTGTTTCAGAGAATCTTCCCTATACAAATCTCCTTTCTCACGCGATGTGGATTCCTCAATGTCGGAGATGACTGCTGCAATTTCAATTTCCACGAGGCCACCGTCGGAATCACCGAGCGACGTTTCTCATCGCCGGCCAAAAACACGAGATGTATCATCACGATACCTCGAGACAACGTCGTCTTCTTCTTTATTCCAATCATCACCGTCCTCAACGGCGAAGAGATGTCAATCTCCGATTGTCACCAGGACAAATCGACCGGCGGTTACAAATCGGCCGCAATCGACGGGGCGGAGGCAGTCGGTGACACCACGCCGTGACTCGTTAGATCGACGAGGTGGTGGAGGAGAGGTTTCCGCAGCGGAGAGAATGTTGTTGGCTTCCGGGAGAGGATTGTTTGCGTCGTTCTCAGGGAATGAGAAGAGATCGAAGCTAAATTCATCGCCAATTACTCCACGGAGAGGAGGAACACCGGAGAAGAGGAAGACGACGTCAACAACAACAACAACTAGGAGTGGTGTGGCTCAGCAAGAGAAGCCGAAGCTCTCTGAGGAATGGCCTAGGTCCCTGAAACCTAGTTGTCTCAGTAGAAGCCTAGACTTCACTGATACAAGGAAGAAACCGAGCCGATCTTGCAATGGACCTCTTCAGAATTCATCCACGGTTAGATCCTATTCTATGATCTCTGTGGATTCTCCAAGGCGTGAGCAATTTCGACCTGCTCCAGCTTCTTCGAGTCCGAGAGGAGCCAGCATTGCTAGGGGAGTAAGCCCTTCGAGAGGTTTGATTCATCCGAGAGGGATTAGTCCTTCAGGCAGGACGATGAGTCCACTAAGAGTGACTAATTGCACGCCTTTGGTTCTGAATTTTGCTGTGGAAACTAAAAAGGAGAAGATCAGAGAGAACGGTGTTGCAGATGACGCTCACTTGTTAAGGCTCTTGCACAATAGGTTTCTGCAGTGGCGATTCGCCAATGCACGAGCAAATGCTTTTGTCTCTGCACAAAAGATGAGAGCGGAGGTTAGCTATCCTTTAAAAAACTTGATTATAGATTACCATAATAAGTAGTGAAGAGGCTTCAAACTTTGATGGAGCTGTGTTTTCATTGCAGAAAAGACTGTACAATGCATGGATAAGTATCTCTAAGCTGTATGATTCTGTCAGAGCGAAAAGAATCGAATTGCAGCAGCTTAAGCAGAGTCTGAAACTGATATATATTCTCAATAGGCAGGTAAAGTTAATCTGCTTTCGCACTCTTTATAGGTTCCTTTGTATGTTCTGCTTCTTACAGCTTTGGGACCTCCTTAATGTTTCTTGAAACTGAATCTTGCGCATAGATGGCACATCTAGAAGAGTGGTTTGTTGTGGACCGCGATTATATGAGTTCTTTAGTAGGAGCTGCTGAAGCGATGAAAGGGAGCACGCTTTGTCTACCTGTTGATTGCGCGGCAATGGTTTGGCTTTTCTACTCAAAACGTTTTTTTTCCTCCTAATACTATATTTAGGAAAGCATATGGTGATGCGTGCTGATGATTCTATCTTTTGCAGGTAAATTTACAAAGTGTTAAGGATGCTATTTGTTCAGCAGTTGATGTTATGCAGGCTATGGCATATTCCATAAGCTTGTTGCTACCAAAGGTGATATCGACTTCTTTACAGATTAAGTCTCTCATCTTCCGTAGTCTCTGATTAGTCTATTGCGTCGATACTTATCCATATTCTCTCAGGTTGGGAAAATAAGTTGCTTGGCAGAAGAACTTAACCGTGTGAATGTCAAGGAGCAAGGTATGCTCGACGTGTGTCGGGACATTCTAAATACAATCTCAGCTCTCCAGGTAGCAAAATATCAATTTCAATCCTGCTCTATTAAACCGTTTTCAATTAGAGATATTGTCGAACCATCTTCGAATCCGCAGGTAACGGAATGCAGTTTGAGGGCACAGGCTATACAACTACAGTGTTGAAGTTATGAGTGTGTAAGGAATATCATCTAATTCAAATATAAAGAGAAGGCCAATTCCTGTAACTAGAAGAAACCAGTTGTAAATATTTGACTTTTATGCTGTTGCTATTTTTGTTCTGTTCTATTAGATTTACTATGTTTTTAGTTTAGAAACAGAGTAACTGAATTAGATATAGACATTGTCCAAATATACTTACACATTTCCAAGATTAGACTCAAAAGAAAATTGCCAAGATTTGTGTATTGGTAAAAGAATCAACAAAAACTAAAAGAAGAACAAGAAAAAATCTGAATCCGTGAAATCGAAGTTTTGGTATTTACAGATTCATATACTTGAGGCGTGGTTTCTTCGTCGGTGCGAGATCTCATGTACCGGCGTGATGTTAAGGTCGAATCCACGGTGGCTGCTGCTGTTGCTGACGTGGCTAATAGACCCCACACATTTCGAATTCGAAACGCTACTTCCTTCGTAGTGGCATCGTTTGTGGCCGTTAAGAGCTTGACCGGTGGCGAAAGATTTATGACATATCAAGCAAACATGTGATTTCACGGAGGCGGAAAGCTTCGTCGTCGACTTCTCATGATCTCCACCGCCGGATAGATTCTGGTGACTCGCTTTGTGGCCACCGAGAGCTCGGTGAGACGGAAACGCCTTGCCACAAACGCCGCACTTGTAAATCTGCTTATGAGAAGAAATAAGCAAAACAACATCATTTGGGTATGGAAAAAAATAATAATAAAAAATTTATTTGTTTTTGTGAATAATGAGAGAAGTGTGCTTAAACTTCGCAAGTGTCTTTAATGTAAGAGCAAAGTGGGAAAGTGTCTCATAGTGTAAATCGCTCTTTTAACAATTTGGTGAAAGTGTAATACACCTCTATAAATTAATACTCGAAATTAATATCACCATAAAATAATAAATCACCGTGAACACCAAGATTTTCGTCAGATCCTTTGATAATTTGCACACATATGCAACATCGCTTAGAGGAATTATCTAAATAAGAAATCATTACACGAGGAGACATTTTTTGAAAAGGATACAGATGGACAAGGATGGATATTCACACCTTAAAAAGATTACTGCTTTGATCTAAAGGAAAAAAAAAATTGCAGAATAGTTAATAAAGATTGGTTTTATCAAGGAGTAAATGACACATGGTCAAAATAAATTGCAATACTTCACTAGCTAACAACCATCTAACTTCAAATGAAATCCACCTTTAGATACGCCAATAACACATTAGATAAAGCGTTTTGAGAAAGAAAAAAAACCATTCTCGACAAAGCTTTAAATTAATTCATCTTTTTAAGTTTAGATAACGGTTAATATGAATAGGTCTAGTATATAATGTCGTTTTGTTGTTATAATTAAAAGGTTTTTGGCGATTGTTACTAAATCAAAGTGAATATAATGTAGATTTTTTTTTGTTTGGTTAAATGGAAGATTAACATTAAATTTTAGTTTGTTAGAAAAACTTTCACACTTATATTTATCTAAAAAAGGAAAATAAAATCAATTAATATTTTTACGATTATGTAAAAACATTAGTTGTTTCTCATTAGTTATTACGAAAAGTTGAAATTTTTCCTTATTTCAATAAATCTACAAAAGGTAATACAAACAGTCACGAATAAACCGTCATCAATAAGCATCCCTATATCAAAATCTTACTTATATATAATCTAAGCAATCGACCAAATTCTTTTCAGAGAACGGGAAAAAAAAAAAAACCTCTTAAAGATTCAAACCCCTATCGCCTCAAAACTTTTCGTTTAATAATGGCCAATTATGATTTGGTTCATGAATTGAACGCATGAAAAGAGGATTGGAAGATTGTGGTTAGAGTTTTGAAGAGATGGGACATGATTGATTCATAAAGTCTCTCATTTCTAGATTTCGTCATGGTCGATGAAAATAAGTTTGATTATTAATTTAGGCTTTGACGATATATTTATTTTTGTTTTGTGGATTTTAAACTTACTATGTTTTTTAATTTTACCATATAACTTTAGGGTTGCAGAATCCATGCTCAGGTTAACAATCGGATGATGCCTTATTTCAAACAAGTTTGTCACGACGAACAATGGGTTATGTTATCTAAATTCCATATGAATCCTTCAAGGTGGAATAATGAAGAGAGGTTCACGAGGCACAGTTACAAAATCATTATGACCAAGGACACAAGAGTTTCATCGATCACACCATTAACAAATGATCCATTCACCAATTTCGTTCCGTTCAGTTCGATTTATCAAAATTCCTTAATGCACTACTGCCCCGTTGGTGAGTTTTATTTCTGAAATTAATTTTTGGGTTGTTATACTCTTTTTCCATGGTTATATAAAAATAGTTTAGTTTTGTTAAGATGTTTGAAAGAATTTTATGGTTTTGAATGATAATTTTTGTTTTGTGTATTTATAAACACATATTTAATTGGTGTACTCGACAATGTTAGGGAGCTCATAACTGTTTCTCACCCAGATGGAAAAAATGTCGTATCACTTCGTTTTCGTATTAGGGACACTGAGTAAGTCTATTCTTATAGCTAAATAATTATGTCTATTGCTGTCAAATATAATGATGTTATGTGTTAAATTTAAGGGATTTTACACTCGAATGCATCGCACATAGTGAATTTGTAACTGTGATAAAAGAAAAAAGCATAGGATTCGATGGTCCGTTTGATGTATGTGTCTTAACCGACTGGTGGGTTAGAAAGAACGATGGTATGTGAGCTAACTTTACATATTCTCTATAGTATATTAGTTTATTATTTCACTATTATGTGAATCTAATTATAAACATTTTTAGAGGAGATTACTATACAAGATCATGAAAGAGGATGTTTTTCCCGTTTTATGACTGTTCCACCAGGGGATGAAGTTTCAACTTTTCGGGCCAAGCAAGCAAGTTATTTAAGTTTATGATCTAGATTTTGATTTGAAATAACTTCTAACAAGACTAATGTATATATTTTACCTTTTGATGCTAATTTTAGGATTTGGGAGAATATAAAGAACGAGACACATGGCCGATGACTTCTCAAGTTAGAGATGCATAATAGTGATGTCGCCTTATTTTTATTTATGTTATGACTGAAGTTTTTGTTATTGCTTTCGAATATTCATATTTTGTTTGTGTTCGGATTTCTGGACTATTTTATCTATTTGTTATTCTAAAAATAGTATATATTTATGAATGATACGTTTTTTTGTTAAAGAACCTTAAATTATGAATGAATTAAGAGAAAGATGTTATATTTTATGCATGATCAATACTAATATACATAAAACTTTGGTTATACATAATCCTTTCTTTTATAAATTTAGGAAACATCATGTCCCACACCTA
This sequence comes from Eutrema heterophyllum, assembly GCA_002933915.1. Lineage (NCBI taxonomy): Eukaryota > Viridiplantae > Streptophyta > Magnoliopsida > Brassicales > Brassicaceae > Eutrema > Eutrema heterophyllum. Next base: position 858,176 of record PKMM01046243.1, on the reverse strand, counting down.
GTTACTAACCAGTAAACTTATTGTCATCTAGTGCAATTACTCTTAATAAAATCAGTTTGCCGACCAAAAAATAAGTTATTTAAGACAATGTTTTTGATTAAAGAGCTTCAGAACAATGGCTCAAATGCCCCTTTTGGGAAAAAAAGATCTGGCATGCCACTGGAGAGTCTCATGCCACTAATTTTGGTGATAACCCGAATCTACCATTAATGAAACTTATTTAAATAAACTAATATTTTATTTATTTTCATTATTATTAATTAAAACAAAAAAAATCAGATATTCTTTTCTTTTCTCTTCCCGATCTACTCGTTCTACTGACACAAACTCAAGAACTGAAACAGTTCAATCCCATCTCGCCGGCGGACCCTCGCCTCCGCCTCCTCATCCTCTGCAATCGGTTTCCTGCTCTTAGCTCCTATCTCTATTCCGCCATTGCTGAAGCTTGAAAACTGAGTGAGTATTAGGTTTTGGTGTAGTGTTATTTGGGGATTTCTTAATTTAGGGATCAGATTTGAAAATTGCTTGTTTTGGTATGTACATTGGGTTGGTAAATAACGTTTATGGGACAATTAAGTCTTTGCATTAGTAATCTGTCGATTGTAGTTGTTGAATGGTAGTTTCTTAGGTAGATTAGAATCGGCGAGTTCACCAAATCTGTTGATATGGGACAATTGGTACAACTGGTACAACTGAGAGATAGATTACAACGGGTACAGCTGGTACAACTGAGAGATAGATGACAACTTCTGTAATTGGTAATTAAGTTTTTTTTATTCTCTTTTCAGGAGAGAATGAGCATTAGCCACACAAACATACATTTTGACTATGGTGGATCTTATTCACAGAACGGAGTGGAGTTTAAATGGATTTCAAGAAATTCCATCTACGCTATATCGTTTAAGACCTTATCTTTAGAGGAGATAAATTATTCGGCGTTAGTAGATAAGATATGCAAGAAGATTGGAGTAAATGAAACTACGGCGAAGGCGAAACCCGAGCTACATTCTATTGGTAGCTAAGCCTCATAGGGAGTCGTCTATTTTAGATGATGATGATGTTTATGCTTATCTAACGACATTGGATAAAGAGGGACTTAGATCTGTTTTGAATGTGGAGCTAATAGATCAACGCGAGCAGCTTTCAAGAGCTGATAATGCTCGTATCATGACTATTTACAGAGCGGACGAAGCAGATAAACAACATAATGAGCCGATTATTGAAGAGGTGATGGAGGATGATGTTAATGAAGATTGTGGTAATGTTTCACGTGACAAATTTGCGGCTGTGGATAACCATGGGGATAACAGTTTGGCTGGTATTCATGAATATGAAAATGTTGATCTTCCACGGGCTGTAGAAGAAAGTCGCATTGATGTAGAATGGGATGATGGTGCTGGTATTGAAAAAGGTCAAGAATTTTGTTCGAAGGAGGCATTGCACAATTTGGTTGACATAGCTTCACATCATAGTTGTTTTGTGGTCAAAATTGTTAAGTCGGATCTGGGGCGACTCATCTTACAATGCCAGCAAGTGAAAGAAGGTTGTAAATGGTATCTACGAGCTACGAAAATAAAGAATTCAAGTTATTTCAATGTTAGAGTATACAGGAATATGCATACATGCTCTCGGGCTGTTGCGAGTACAAGTCGTAAGAAAAGGAAAGGCACACCACAAATGGTAGCTAATGTTTTGCGTGATATCTTTCCAGGTGAATTCGACACCTCCGCTACTAAAAGTATAATGAGTATTGTTCAAGTAGAAGCTGGTTTGAATGTGTCCTACTCTACTGCCTTGAGAGGAAAAAAAGTAGATGTTAGTGAAGTGAGGGGCAGTCCTGAAAGAAGCTTTACATTATTGTATTCTTATCTCCACATGTTAGAGAAGGTCAATCCTGGTACAGTAACAAGTGTGAAATTGGATGCTGAAAAGAAGTTCAAATATCTATTCATCGCTTTGGGCGCTAGCATGAAGGCTTTAGAGCAATGCGGAAAGTGATAGTTGTGGACGCAACTTTTATGAAGAATATTTATGGTGGTATGCTAGTCTTTGCCACAGCTCAGGATCCTAATCATCATCATTATCCCATTGCGTTGGGTGTAATTGATAGGGAGAAAGATGCTAGTTGGAAGTGGTTTTTTGAAACGCTCAAAACCATTATACCGGATGATCCTGAACTAGTTTTTATGAGTAACAGACATTCAAGCATCATCAAGGCAGTCCAGGAGGTGTACCCGAGGTCTCAACATGGACATTGTGTTTGGCATTTGTCTCAAAACGTGAGAGGTAAAGCTGAGAATGGCAGTAAAGATTTTGCTGCGATGAAATTCATTGATTGCGCTCATATGTATACTGAGGCTGAGTTCAATAGAGAGTACAATGATTTTAGGAGGAGGTTTCCAAAAGCTGATGAGTATCTGGATAAGACTATAGAGGTGGAGAAATGGGCAAGGTGCCATTTTAAAGGAGACAAGTACAACCTAGACACTAGCAATTCATGTGAATCAATGAACAATGTGTTCAAGAAGGCAAGGAAGTACGCCCTATTACCCTTGATTGATGCGTTTGTTGAAAAAATTTATGAATGGTTTAACAATCATAGGAGAGACTCTGCTTCTGCATCGTACACAAAGAAATTGGCCCTATGTGGAGAACAAATTGCACAAACGATGTGCCATTGCAACGCTCTTAATTGTTACTGAGCTAAACTGCTTCCATCTATAATACATCGTTATTGGACTCGATGGGAAGACTTATCTGGTGAATTTGTTAAAGAAAAGTTATTGTTGCAGAGGTTTGGATATAGACAAGTTTCCGTGTGTGCATGCAATAGCTGCTAACATTGCAATGATGCGCAAGGAAGGGAGAACAGCGGATATCCAAATCTATGATATGTGCTCGAAATATTACTGGATTGAAACGTGGGCATTGGCATATTACAGAACGATTTATCTAGTGCCGCATGATTCTACCTGGAATATTCCTGATGACATACAACAATTAGTCGTCTTACCGCCAGACTACACTAAAAAACCGAGAAGAAATCAAGAAAGGCGGTCTCCCTCCACCGGAGAACCTCGTCGGAAAACGAGGAACAAGTATGTGCCTGGCATAAATTTGGAGAGGTGGTTGCAGCCTGAAAGCAGTATGGAAACTTGATTGTATTTGTATTTCTTGGATTCGTACAAGCTGGTTCAACTTGGTACAACTAAGAACATATTTGTATTTGTGTGTTTGTATTTGTATTTGTCTGGATTTGTATTTCTCAAATTCGTACAACCTGGTTCAACTTGGTATAACTAAGAACATATCTGTATTTGTGTGTTTGTATTTGTCTGGATTTGTATTTCTCGGATTCGTACAACCTTGTTCAACTTGGTACAACTAAGAACATATATGTATTTGTGTGTTTGTATTTGTCTGGATTTGTATTTCTCGGATTCGTACAACCTGGTTCAACTTGGTACAACTAAGAACATATATGTATTTGTGTGTTTGTATTTGTCTGGATTTGTATTTCTCAGATTCGTACAACCTGGTTCAACTTGGTACAACTAAGAACATATATGTATTTGTGTGTTTGTATTTGTCTGGATTTGTATTTCTCAGATTCGTACAACCTGGTTCAACCTGGTACAACTATTATAAAAATTATTTGTTCCTATGTGTGAGGGAAATTCCAAAATATGGCAATGAAATATTATAAAAAGATCATGTGTTATACACATAGTTGTCCCTAGGTGTCCAGTTGTACGAAGTTCTTAATAGTTGTACTTTTCCGAATTTAGGGTTTTTGTAGTTGAACCGTGATATAAATTATTACGTTATAGTTGGACTCATGATTTCCTACTATTAATTATCATTTATAAGGTTTTCATAATATGAAATATGGATAACATGAATTAATATTCTTATTTCACATCAAATACACCTTATACTATATGGAAGACATTGGTAATGTTAACCATCTTATGATGGAAAAGAAACAAAATATATGATTTTGCACAACTTGTACTATGAAAACCTCATAAATGACCATTAAAACTCGAAAATCATGAGTCCAACTACAACGTAATAATTTATATCACGGTTCAACTATAAAAACCCTAAATTCGGAAAAGTACAACTATTAAGAACTTCGTACAACTGGACACCTAGGGACAACTATGTGTATAACACATGATTTTTTTATAATATTTCATTGCCATATTTTAGAATTCCCTCACACGTAGGGACAAATAATTTTTTAAATTTTTATTTCCCTCACTTTTCCGCCAAATATTTCAGATTTCCCCCTAAATAATTTCATTTCCCTCACTTTTCCTCATTTCACTTTACTTTGTCGAGAGAGAGAATCTGAGGGAGAAAACACGAGAGAGAGAGAGAATCCGACAAAGAGAGGGAGGGGAGATTCGCGATTCCGCTTTGGAGGTAAGTTCGATTTGGGTAAAAAATTAGGGTTTGTAGAGATGCAATTTCTGATTTTTGTTTTTGTTTGGTTATGCGTTTCTTCTGGGTTTTTGGTGTTTGGTGGTGCGTTTCTGGGTTATGCAATCTGATTTTGGTGGTGCGTTTCTGGGTTTGGTGTTTGTTTATGCGTTTTTAGGTGATGCGTTTCTGGGTTTTTGGTGTTTGGTGATGCGTTTCTGGGTTATGCAATCTGATTTCGATTATCTGATTTCCGATTTGTGTAGGATGGAGAGTGCCATATCTTTAAATGGTGGGATGGGGCTATGATGGAAGAACTGGATATGCTAAAGCATCAATCTGAGATGATTCTTTCCATTGACCCTCCGCCTCCCCATTGCTGTGTTGATAAGCTTGTTGAGCTCAAGGCAGAGATTGGTGGATTGAAGAAGTCACTTTGTGCAATGGAGAATGAAAACCCTTGCATGCTTTTGAAGAATTTGGTTGCTTCAGTTCTTGTTCTCATAGCCGTCACTTTGTACCTCTTTAAGTAGAGAAGAATGTAACGTGACTTTAAGTTCTTTGTGTAATGCTAATCGTCACTTTGGTTGTTTGATAACTCTTCGTACTGAATATTTCTTGATAATTCAGTTTAGTACTCAGTTGTACCAGTTGGACCGATAATTGGATCTTAGTTGTACCTAATAGTCTTAGTTGTACCCAAATAATGATCTCAGTTATACCAGTTGGACCGAATAACTGGATCTCAGTTGTACCTAATAGTCTCAGTTGTACCAGTTGGACCGAATAACTGGATCTCAGTTGTACCTAATAGTCTCAGTTGTACCCAAATATTAGAATTCCTCGGCTTCAAACATTCAGAGAAACCACACAACAAATAATTACTAAGTCCAAAAACAAGAATTTCACAAAGTTCCAACAAAAAAAATCCGACAGAAATCTAACAAATCAAACCAGTTCCTAAGTCTTCGATTTCTTCGGTTTCTTCCATTCTTTCCCCTCTGTATAAGGGTGATACAAGATATTTTGGTATCTATAGAATCAATTCTCTAAATGCTATTGTAGCATAAGAGGTATCGAACCAAGGAGGTGTGAGGTTAACACACTAGGAATGCAAGAAACTATATAAGCTAGGCAAATCAAGCGGTTTTGGTTTTAATTCTAGCAACCTAATGTAATTGAAAGCAAATAAACAAAAGACAATCACTAAACGAGATTAGTAATGATTAAAAGAGGGATCTTCGGGTAAGGTAATTGATTTGGGGGAATCCAAGCTAATCAATGATGTCAAATTAATCACACAAGTTCATTTTCTTAAGCTTAGAACACAAATCAAGATTAACCTAATCTCTTAGCCTTAATCATTTCACTAATTACAAATTCAAGAACAAACTCTCATTTGTGAAACTATAATTAGCAAGCATTAAACACAAATCATAATAGCCAAAATCCATCCTAGACATTCACTCTCATGAGTTAGGCATGAAAATCTCTTATTTAGTTCATTGGGGAATTTCATCAAACACCTTGTGTGCATGAAATTCCCTATGATCTAGATTTAACTCTCTCAAGCCTAATCCAGCATTACAACCTCTAAATAAGAAAGGAAATATGTTAATTAAGCCCTAGACATCAAAGATTAACCAAGAAATCCCCTAAATCTACCAAACCCAATGATCCAAAGAGTTTCTACTCACTTACCATGAAGAACCCAACAAATCTTATGAAAGAGTTGTCAAATCCCATGATTAAGTGAACAAGAGATGAAAGATTAAAAATATTAAACTTCCAATTGCATAAAAATCAAGATATCTCTTACAAAATCATCCAAATCCTAAAAGAAATCAAGGTGACCACGCTTTTGTGCAAGGAGAAAGAGAGAAAATAAAGCTTAGATCCTGAAAATTAGGTTTTTGGACTATTTAAAAGAAGGTGGGCGAACCGGGTCAACCCGGGACAAACCGGATATTGACCCAGCTGAAAATGGTTTTTGCTGATTCTGGAGATCTGTACCGACCAGTCCTGGGTTGGTACAGTTGGTCGGTACTACTCTCTGCGCATAGCTCCTTTGGGCGCCAGACAGACACGTCCCCGCTAAATCTGATGTATCTTTCGAACCACCGCTCCGAATGACTTCAAACTACTTTCAGAAGACAGATAACTCAATTATCTACAACTTCTATGAAGACTGCAGAAGCTAATTCCGAACGTAAGTTGTCCATTTGGCGTGATCTTTGGGTGACTTTGGCTGGCTTCGATGATGAAAGATTGGATTTTGCACCGATCAGGTCTAGGTCGGTATGGGGAGTGAAGCTGGGTCGGTACAACTCTCTGCCTCAGCACCGACCAAGGTGTACCGCTCCAGAATAGGTCGGTACTAGACTTTCTTGTGCAGATCCAATGCTGGTCGGTGTTGGTCTCGCGGCCAGACATACATACCTTCGGTAAAATCGCGATATCTTCTGGGATACATGCCCGAATGACCTAAAACCACCTCCAGTAGACAGATAACTCATCTGGCTACATCTTTCATGAAGATCATGGACGCTGAATCTGACCGTAACCCCTTCGTTCTGCCGGATCTTCAAGACATTTTGGCTGGCTTCATGGGGACGGATTTGGAGGTGGCTTTGTACCGACCAAGTGTACCGAGCTAGGACAGGTTGGTACTAATCTTTGCCTTTGTACCGACCAAGTGTGCCGAGCTAGGACATGTTGGTACTAATCTTTGCGGATTGATGCCGGATGAAGCTTGGTCGGTGTGAGAGAGGTTGCTCGGTGTCGGACATGCGCGGGTGTGTGCCGGATCGATGCTTGGATCGTGCGATAGGCGACCAGTCCTGGGTCGGTACAAATGGGTCGGCACAAGTCCCTTCCTCAGTACCGAGCTGTAGTACCGCATGAGAAGGGGTCGGTATGGTTGACAGCTTTGCGGCCAGTCGGGCATGGCTTCAGTAAAAAGGGCATATCTCCCAAACCACAAGTCCGAACGACTTGATTTTAACTCCACTGGACAGCTAACTAATTTCTCTACAGCTTCCATGAAGACCGTTGAGGCTGAATCATATTGGGGGGTCGCCGTACAGCTGCATCTTTGAGACGCCTCGGATGACCCTTGCTTCCTACTTTGGTCCATTACTCCTAACATCTCCAAAATGTCTCCAAACACCTAGAAAACACTCCAAATGCATGCAAAACTCTCTAAGACCTAATGCAACCTAGCTAGACTCTGATTTAGACTAAAACACTAAGGAAAACAATGATTATGCATGCATGTGACTCAAAACGCTAAGTAGAATGCATGCTAAAACAAGTAAAATATGAGAATATCAAAGGGGACACCTTGAACGTCGATTGTATTACTTTGTGCGGCCTCTTGTTTGCACCCTTCCTAGAAGGAGTTGCACTATTCCTTAAACACATCTTGGTCCTCTTGTATGGTCCCTCGTCAGTCTTTTTCTCCTTCTCAACACCATCAGCTTCTTTCTCAAAAACTGTAGCCTCTTTATCCTTCTCATTACCAACAGATCATGAAGCTTCTTTATCCTTCTCATTACCAGCTAAACCATCGGTTTCAGGAACATCATGTGAGGAGCGTGGTGGTGGTATTGAGGAGGATGGTGTTGGTGAGAAGAGTGGTGGTGGTGAGGAGGCTGGTGTTGGTGAGAAGGCTGGTGGAAGTACTAATTCTTCAATATATTTCAGTCTCTCATCTATGCGTTCGATTCTCATATCCATTCCACCAAGCTTCTCCATGATTTCCTTAAACCCATTCTCCATCACTTTTTGCAGCTCCAACACTGATTCAACACTTTTTGCAGCTTCAACTGGTTCTTGTTCAGGGACTTCATCTCGAGAACCAACGTCCAACTCGTACAGATCTTTCCACGATATCTTCTTCCTCTGTACGATTAGATGTTGTCTCCAACTATCAACGATTGGATCAATATATATAACCTATCCCAGCATCAACATCATCGTCTATGATGCGTGCCAAAAGAGCTTTCTCATCCGAGTCCGGTTCCAAGATGCTAATAATATCCTGTGAATATTAATAGATTTAACATAAAATCAAACTCATAACTTATACAAATAATACCAAGTATGTTCACAAACTCTAACCTTAGTACTTCCAAGCTCTTCATATATGGCGCCCAATGGAAAACCTTTCATGCAATCTTTGGTGAACTTGTGCTTGCACATCCTTGGACACTCCTTCTATGCGGGTACAACTTCTCGAAATGTGCGTCCAAGACGTGGAATACACTTAAATGTCATAATCTACACATGGAGTTACAATATCTCAGTGTTAAAATCATATAACTATTTCTTTAATACTTACAATAATAAAATATTCATATAGGGTTACCTCCAAAGGAACAATGAATCCAGAAAAGGTTGTTTGTGCTTTTGGTTTCACGGAGACTTTCATGTTCTTCAACACGCACCAGATCCCTTCCATACAATCATCGAATGTATAACGCCCCCACGGAAAATTCTCACAAGCATTCAAATCATCCACAACACTTACAAGGAAGGAATCTATGTTTCCAACAGCCTTAGACTTTGCTTTCACTACTTTGCTTAAGAAATACAAGATAGTCAACTTATGCCGGTTTGGAGAGCTTCTCCTCTTCATTTCGTCCAGCTTCTGTTCCACATCTTTGATTTTAATTCCGTCTCTCCTACCAAACACCTTTTCTACAAACTTCAGATCCCGCAATTCCTTATAGTTGTTGGGGTAGTCATGGCAGGCAAATCTGGTTAACAGCGCGTGCTCTCTCATGAAATACCTAATAGGCACTCCATTCACCACAAACCAGCACTCTCTTTGCAAATCCGTACAAGCTGTGCGAAGCAGAAGCATCCACATGCCTTGAATCACGTGGTTTGGCTCCTTATGCATGTGGAATATATGCTTAAATTGAGAATGATTTCTGAACCAGTTTAGTTCTGCTGGAAATTTCTTTATGTATTTCACTGTATCCTTCACAGTACACCTACTTCCTAGCTTACAACCCTTGTTGTATTCAGTTGGACCAAAGAACAGCTTCTCGGGCTGCAGTGGTTGGGAATCATCATCATCGGTATCCTGCAAATTCAAATACTTAACATAACTTAGTTGTTCCAGTAATCCGTATATGTACCAAGACCACAAAATATTCGTAAGATGTACTAGTTGTTTCAGAATACTAACTTCTACTATTTGTTTTCTCGAGCCTAACCTATAATTCCCAATCTCAATCTCAAGTATACATAGACGGTGAAGGCATAGACGCTTCCTCCTCTACTTCGTCGCCGTCTTCCTCGTTTGAGTTTCTCTCTTCGTCCCCATCACCATCATTTGATTTTCTCTTTTCATTTTCAACTACCGTGCCCGTTTTAACTTCCATATGTGCATTTGTGGCTGCGTCTTCTGTGGGTGCTTCTTCACTGCGATTGGGTTCTTCTGTGGATGCGTCTTCTGTGGGTGTTTCATCAGTGCGATTGGGTGCTTCATCAATGCGATTGGGTGCTTCTTTTGTGGCTGCGCCTTCAGTTCGATTGGGTTCTTCTTTTGCGGTTGCGCCTTCAGTTCGATTGGGTTCTTCATCAATGCGATTGGGTGCTTCATCAGTGCGATTGGGTGCTTCTTTTCTGGTTGCGTCTTCAATGCGATTGGGTTCTTCTTCTGTGGGATTAAGTGCTTCTTCTGCTCCGCATGGATCTTTGCGGCCTTCTGTGGAGTCATACTGTATTCCAAATTCTCTAACCCGAGCCATAACGACGAAGTTTTGAGACTAAAGAGGAGGAAGAAGAAAGGATGGAAAAGAAAACGGGAAATAAGCGGAGAGGAAGGAGACGAAGACGATGAGCTTCGAAATTGCGAAGAAGGAAACAAAGATTATCGGATTCTTCGCTAGAGAACAATCGGAAGATGTTGCCGATTTTGAATGGACTCTCATCGTTTCTTTTTTTTTCAATGACTTGTGAAAATTAGGGTTTCTCTAATGGGGATTAATCTAAATCGGGTTGGGTTTCGGTATTATTCACGGGTCATCGGGTTTATGTGAAATATGTGGATATTTGTGTGGTTGAGTTGTAATTTAAGAGACATATGAGGAGAATAAAGGATTTCGGATTGTTTCGGTATTAAATCAAAATCAAAATGAAATTAATTATTAGAGCAATGTCATATGGGATCAAGTTTTCTCAATTCGTGGCTCAAGTCTCAAGAGCTTCGCCTACTTCCCCCATCTCTCTCATCTCATAAATTCACACCGGTCCACGATAATCTTTCAAAATCAATAATTCATTCGTGCCAACTGCATCTCTAACTCTCGTTTTAAATGTGGCATTAACTCAATTTCATTTGAGCAAGAAACTCAAAAGAAAGCAATGGAGATCAAGCTGCTTCTTCTTCTTCTTCCGCTTTTGTTGATTCAGTATGTTGATTCAGGATCTACCGTTAGATATCTTCCTGGTTTTCAAGGCCCTCTTCCTTTCGAGCTCGAAACCGGGTCTGTTTCTCTTCATCCCATCTCCATATTATAATGATATGACTCTCTCTCTGTCTTCCTGATTTTTGGAGTTTAATCATTTAGGTACATTGGTGTTGGTGAGGCAGAGGAAGAACAGTTGTTCTACTACTTCATTAAATCTGAAACCAACCCAGAAGAAGACCCTCTTCTTGTCTGGTTAAGCGGAGGACCTGGCTGCTCTTCTCTCTCTGGCCTTCTTTTTGAGAATGGTAACAATCTAAAATCTTCATCTCTTTTTTTTTTTTTTTCTCCACATAGTTTTTTTTTTCAATTTGAGAAACAATGCAGGGCCTCTTGCTACCAAGGATGAGTCCTACAATGGAGATATCCTTTCCTTGGTCTCTACTACATATTCATGGACTAAGGTTTACACTAAGTGTATTCATATGAAAACAGAAACTCTTTAGTCATCTTCAAGTTTTTGATTGATTGATTGCTTCTTCTCAGGTGGCGAATATAATCTATTTGGATCAGCCTGCTGGGACTGGCTTCTCCTACTCAAGAAATCCATTTGCTGATATACCAAGTGACACTGGAGCAGCTAAGCGGGTCCATGAGTTTCTTCGTAAGGTAAAGGGAAAACTCAAACTGGTTCAAGCATTTATATATGTGTCATAGACATTTTGGAGACTTGGTTATTGTTGCTGATTATTCTTGTGCAGTGGCTAGCTAAGCATCCTGATTTTTTCTCCAATCCTTTCTATGTCACCGGAAATTCTTATTCCGGTATAGTCATTCCGGCTATAGTTCAAGAAATCTCAAATGGTAAGTTTTTTTTTTCGTCACTTCAATCCTGATACAAGCCCTTTTCTTTGTGTCTCTTTTCTTGATCAGGTACTTTCTCGCTTTTATCGCAGGAAATGATCAAATAAATCTTCAGGTTCATCGGTATTGCGAGCTTGTTTCTTATATATAGTTTGTTTAGCATTGAGAACTGAGAGTCTTGTTACGCTGACCAAATAACAGGGTTACGTTCTGGGAAATCCGTTAACAGATTTTGATAACAATGATAACACGCGCATTCCATTTGCTCATGGAAAGGCTTTGATCTCTGATGAACTCTATGAGGTACAAAGCACTATGTGATGTTTTTTGTCTGTCACCACAATGAAGCAGTTAACAAACTAATCCAAAAATTCTTCTTTGAAGTCACTGAGGAGAAGCTGCAGAGGAAATTATTATACTAAAGTGGATCCTCTTAACACAGGATGCTTGAAACTCATTCAAGACTTTGACAAGGTAAAATACACACTCTGAAATATCGACACAATACGAATATAAAAGAAAGATTACTAATTCAGACTTTTCTGCTTATTTACAGTGTGTCTCTGGATTAGATTTAACATTTATTCTAGGACCAAAGTACGTAAACGCATCTGATCCCTATGTAAGCAATCCGTCTGAGCATCGCATGTCTGTGCTGTCTAACCGCTGGGCCAATGAGGAGTCGGTGCGCAGAGCCCTTCGAGTGGAGAAGGTATATATATGATGACAAGTTTAATATTAGATATGTTTTGATAAAAAGGCTTGATTGATGATGGTAATGATTTTCAGGGGAGTATAGGAGAATGGTTACGGTGTTATCGCGAAATACCTTACAAGATTGACATTGAAAGCAGCGTACCATACCATAAGAATAACAGCATCCAAGGATACCGATCTCTCATCTTCAGGTCCACAACTCTTTATTCTTCTTGTTGTTTCTAAGATGAGAAAAATCTGATAAAGTATGCTAAGGGACCATTTTTGAGCGAGCAAAGGAATGTAACGGGCCACACGGTACGGTTTCCTATTGGGATTAGGAAAAATTCCTACTAATCAGGATTAGGAATCAGGTTTTGTGGCATTATATATACGGGTCTTTAAGGGTTTGTATTATTCATTCACACAATAATACAGAAATCCTAAAAAAGGGTATTTGCCTCAATACGTTTTCTCTAAGTTTTTTTTTTTACTTTCTTCTAGTTTTGATTCGCTCTAATTCTCAACATTTCTGTTAAGGATTCAAGGGTTTATAAACTTTTCTTGGCATGATGTTTCTTTTGGTGAAACAGTGGTGATCACGACATGTTCGTCCCTTTTCTTGGAACTCAAGACTGGATAAGATCTCTCAACTATTCCATTATTGATGACTGGAGGCCATGGATGATTCACAATCAAGTCGCTGGGTATTATACCATTTTGTTTTTACTTTTTCTTGGGTCATTCTCACCAAATAGGCACACAATCTGTTTATTTGCAGATACACAAGGACGTATGCCAATAAGATGACATTTGCCACTGTGAAAGCAAGTCTACGTTATTTTTATTACATAATTGGAAGAGCTTCTTTATACATGAGTTTCTTAGTTTTTGTGGATTTGGTTTATAGGGCGGCGGGCACACGATGGTGTATAAACCAGATGAGTGCTCTGTGATGTTCAAGAGATGGATTAGTGGCCAACCTCTGTAACAGCCTATCAGCTATGTGGTGGAAACCTTTGCAAAATCTTGATATGGCGATTTCTACATAATTCTTTGTGATTGAGCCCAAATAGAGGGACAAGTTATATGATTTAGCCAAAACACTCAGAATTTGGAAAGACATACCAACACTTGTGAAGGCCCATCCCATTCTCCCTTCAACTTTAATTCCTATAAATCCATCATTTTGATTTAAGGCAAGCTCTACTCCTAATTTAATCTTAATGCTTCTTTACATTTTCAAGGGTTTTCATAGACTTCAAAGCTCATATGTTTTCTTTTCGACCACAGTATCAGTGAAACTTTAAGAGTAAGCAAATGTGTGAAATTAAACTAAACAAGGACGAAATCAGTCCCTTTTTTTTGTTTTCCATGTTTCAAGTTTCATCCTAGTTCTGGACAGAGCTGAAAACACACCAAATTTTTTGACCAAACAAAAGTTTCAATTTTTTATTTACCAAAAAAACCCCAACTATTGTTGACCAAGCCGTTTTTTTTATAAACCAAACCGTTTTAGTTCGACCATGCCGTTATAGTTGACTAAGTAGCTCAAGCTTCGTGAATGTTTATCTGAGGGTAGAATCACATTGAAATCCCCCAGAAGAATCCAAGGAACATTAGCCGATGCAAATAGATTTCTGTTTTGCCTGACTCTTCTCAAAGAAGCTGACGTTCATTTCGAAAGTTCGAAGCATAAACAAAAGAACATAGAAATTCCTCTCCTAACATTGTTTTTACCCAACGTAACTGTGATCATTTGGGGACTCTTATATAGGGTAGTCATAGCTGCTTTGTTAGACCAAAGCAACCAGATGCGCCCTAATTGATGATATTCATAGTTGGTGACAGAATGCCATCCCGGAGAAACACTGTCCAATACTTCCAAGTTGTTGGTTTCTTGCACCCGTGTTTCTATAAGACAGGCAAAAGTAGGTTTTGCTGATCTTAGCCATGCTCGTACATTAATTTGTTTGCGCATTGTATTGAAACTCCGAGTATTCCACGCAAAGAATGACAAAAAAAACTGAATATGAAGATACATATGTATTAAAGTAGACAATGTTTTTCTTTCTTATCATTTGTATATAAATCGGAAATCATAATTTATTACAACACAAAAAGGACGAAAAATTGAATCTAATTATAGTTAAATTTTAACTTATTGACATTGATACTCACCAAGCAATAATGCACAAACAAACATGGTGTGAATGATTTTGTACCTTTTTTTATCAAAATATATAATGATTTTGTACCTTTCAAACTCTTTGTTATTTCCATTCTTTATTATTATGAATGTAAAGAAAACCCCACCATTTTGTTTTCGTTTTTTTTTTTCTCAAACTATCTCCCTATCATTTACAAACAGAAATTTTGGCTATGGACGGAAAATCAAACTGATACAACACCCAAACAAGGCCTAGTGAAGACGCAAACACCGGTAATGGTCCAAACATCCAAAGCAAAAGCGGTACAGAAACGCACATAACTCTGTGCCCAACCATAGCCATAATAAAACCTCTCTCTAGTACCAATCTCGTATACTCCCTAAACGATTCCGTCCCCGTCAACTCATAACCGCAGTCGCAGTCTCCTTCATGCTTCTTAGCAATCGCGTTGATGAGGAAATTGGCGTCCATCAAGTAACTCACGGCAAGTGAGCTGAAGAAGAAGCTTACTGCAAGAAGCAGCGAGGCAGTGGCATATTTGAGGACGAAGATTTTAGAGTTTTGTGAGCCGAAAACGATGTCGTTGGCGTTTGTGAAGAGGTGACTCGCTTTGAATGCGTCGTTAGTAACCGCAGCTAGAGAAAGGAGGATAAGCATGGAGATTGAAGCGGTGAGAATTGTAACCATTTTCTTGTTCCTCAAGCTTTGTACCGCCAACATCCCAGTTTTATCGTCACCCTGCGTTTTCGTTATGATCAACAAATTAAGAAGACATTAGGGAATAGGGATTTGATTGTTTTAAAAGCAAAAAAAAAAATTTGTCTTTTTTTAATGCTGAGTATTAGTTTATTAAAAGAATCAAAATATAAAGGGTTTACAAAATCAAAAAAAAAAAAAAATTGTCTATGAATGTTTTTTGTAGAAATAAATTCAAAATTTATTTTTATAAAATACAAACGCAAACTCCAACTATTTCGTGACAACTCTTAAAGATTTTTTTCCCTAAACACTAAGACCAAGAGTTTTTTTTTTGTTTTTTTTTCTTATTTTTTTATGGCTAGGAGTTTTGGATGTAATTTAACTTTCATTTGGAGAGTAGACCCCTCCCAACGCGGATCGAACATGTGACCTCCAAGATCATACATTTTTGGTAACTCAAAAGCTTAACCACTAGGCCAACTTGTTCGTTGGTATTTTTTTTTTTTAACCACACAATTAAATTAGAACACCGAAAATAAAGTTTACTAAGGATAATTCTGTCTCTTATCCCTCGTAGTCTTATGGTGCAAATGGATGCATAACTAAAAGAATAAAATTTGGTGGAATTTTGTATTCCTCTGAAATTTGGTATTCCTTTGAAATTTAACCATTTACAATGAAAACACATGGAAAAAAGTTTCATCCAATTCCGCAGAAAAAAAACTGAATTCGTTCACAAAATTTTTAAAAAATGTGTCTCTACTATTTTCAAAATGAATGAGGGGAATTAAATTATTTCTCTAATGCTCTTCTAATGTTAATGAAAAGTCATCGAAATTGTTGGAGAAAGTAGGTCACTCATCAAGGGACTGCGTTAATTGATGAGATCAATTTTGTTTTAGATGTAAAAAAAGACGTGTATGTTTGTGTTAACATTTACAGTTTATAATATTTCAATAATCTTTTATAAATTTTGAGTGCAAACATAAAGAAACAATTGTCTCGTATGCTTTCACTTGAAAAAGAAATATANAATATGTAAACGCAAAACCAAACGTAAACAAGATTCCAAGAAAGAAAAATGAACCTCTTTGATGTCACGGAACCAAGATTTGCGTTTAGAGGAATCGATGCCAAGAGAAGTACGAGAAGGATTGAGCTTGAAGGAGTTCCAGAGAAAGACATGGTATCCCACTGCTATGAACAAACTCAATGGCACTAAAACACTGTCTGTGTCCACCTTCATTCTCATTTTCTCCTTTTTTTTTTTTTTTTTTTTCAATTTGGACTTATACTAATTCTGATTCGCATTACCAAAGGAGTACGTATATATAAAGATAAAAAGTTCAGTGGACAAATGGGATTGATAATGGACAAATGGGATTCATAGTCAGATATCAAACAAACATATATAGTGGACATCTTCTCCATCTTTTGTCGGTGTTATTTGGACGTATACGCAACTTATTCTGAAGAAACATTTCAACTTCTGACTATACATTCACTTTACACATCGACAACTACTACCTCAGTATAAGAAAAATTTATTTTCTGGAGTTTTATTTTTTATCCAGATTGATTTTCTAAGTTTTCTATATATTTTTTATTAATTAATGTTAAGAAATTGTAAACTTCAAAATGTTATTGGTAGTAGTAGAGTGTAGTGATAAAAAGTGTGTAGTTAGAGAAAATAATGATTGTTTTTTAATTTACGTGAAAATTCCAGAAAATCAATTTTTTTGATACAGAGTTAGTATTATAAAACACTATCTGCCGAGAATTAAGCAATGATGTTTTATTACTAGAAGGGTTGAATCATGTTGCATATGAATAATTAATGGAGTTTAACATATTATAAGACTGTCAAAATATCATAAATCAAATGTTGGAGGATACTCATGCAATGCAGCGCTAAATTATGTTTAGATTCTTAATTTTAAAAATGACAAAAACAATGTTTTCTGTTTAGGTAATTGACAAATCGTTAAGTTGTAACAAATGACACAAGTGACCTATAAATCTATAAAAACCCATTAAAATGGTTGCGTGTATAAAATATATATATATAGAGGAGTACTAGAGGTGGACAACACTTTTTCTCATAAGATAAATTATACTATCTTATACTATAATGGAATGTGAGAAAACGGGAATACAAATGTCAAACTCTCATTTCAAGAAGATTTTATTGGTTTGATGAATTTACATTGATTTTGAAATCCAACCACCATACTCTTGTATTGTTTAATCAATGATTTTGAAGATTTATAGTTTAAATACAAGTTAAATATTGATATTATTCAAGTAAAGCTTTAAAAAAAAAACTACCTACATCTTAAAAAATATTTGGTATAGCTTCTTTATTTTAGAAATCCATATTAGAATCTGAAATAATATAAATTCATTTGAATGTTTAGATTAAATTCATGTAAATCCTCTATATGAGTTTTGAAATTTATTTTTCAAAATTTATAATACAATAAATCTTCCTAAATAGATAACTGGAGTATGGTGATGAGTCAAACGTAGTTGGTTAAGAATAGTTATTTTAATTGATCACTAGATTCTAATTCGCGCGTTTGCGCAGAATAAAGTTTTTTATAAATTAAAATTTGTAATATATAAAATGTGATATGAAAAATTTGAAATAATTTAAGTGTTATACCAAAATAAGAAATAATAGGAAATGAAAAATAAGAAATAATGAAAAATAAGTCTGTTTAAATAATTGGCAACATGTTTAATTCATGTTTGGCAACAAGTTCAATTTATTAAAATAAATAAAGACCGTTTGAAACCGATTCTAAAAGTGCTCATGTTTTAATATTATAGATTTTTGTTTGTTGACTTCAGAATTTTTTTACTACCATTTTTCTGCACATCTTGTTCCAAATTTCAAATGAGATTCAATTTTTCTTTTTTCCCATTTTCACAATCTTGTTCTTGTTCCATTTTAACTGTTCTACTCCGCATCGTTTATCCTTAATTTTTTTGCTTTTATCTTTCATTAGATCATAGTGGCTAGAAAATATATGGTGAAACTGTAGAATTTACATTGCACCCAAAAAAAATATATATACATTTAATAGAAAGAAGAAATCTAAACAAATTAGGTTGTATGGGATATAGGATGGATGCTGGGAGAATTTTCGCCACGACGACAATTTCGACATCGTCGACAAATTCCTACAACAGCAAAGATGAAGAAAACAAAAAGCATCATCACGGGAACCATCCATAGTTTGAACCATGGAGGATCTTTGGGGAAGATAATTGCAGCTTCTTCTTCATTAACTTGGTACCGTGTCAAAGTTTTGATTTGTCTTATATTGTTGTTCATAAACAACCACCATATTTTTCTTCCCATCTCCCTGAGTTTCCTCATTCTAGGAGATGAGAAGAAAAATGACAAACACAACGAAAATCCGTTGCTCCCAAAACAATTTTTATGATATTTTGTGTTTTGTTTGAATGTTTATTTTTAGTGTTTTTGCTATATTTTATTTAGAATTTTTGGACCTTTGCTATTTTTGGACAGTCTTGAAACTTGAGCATGATGGGGTGAATTAGCCCCTGCCACTTTTACCCGAACCAAAAGTTTCCGAACTGATCCGAACCAAGGTTTTTGGTTTTTGGTTTTGGTTCGATTACTTAGGTTAAACTGACCGCACCATTTGAAAATTAATTTGGTTATCGGTTCGGTTCGGTTCAAATAATGAACCGGTCGGTTAAGTGTATTTTTTCTAATTTTTCTTAATCACTGAATTATACAACGTTTTACTGAAAATATACTAAAATTTTTGAACCGAATTTATCCGAATTTAATCAAAATTACCCGATTTTTACCGAAATCACCCGATTTTAACCCAAAATTACCCGATCTTAACCGAATTTGAACAAAAAACCGTAAAAATTGATAACCTAAAATACCCGAACCATAGTATATCTAAATCAAACTACCTAACTAACCGAGTAACACAACTGAATTATCCGAATAAACCGAAGTCGGAGCCTGAGGGTGAATCATAAATATCCAAGCAATAGGCTCTTGTAATGTGTTTTACTTTTATCATCTTTCTCGATCTTTTTAGTCATGAACTCATTCATTTCAAAAATTCCATGCCTTCCTTCAATGAAAAAAAAAAAAAAAACAGAAGAGACAAATGTGTGATTGTTATGGTTACCAATCAAACCAGAAACTTAAAGATGCTAAATATTGTGGTTTCATTTTTTAAAAATACACATGGATGATAAAAACAAACAAATGCCTAACATTACCGACCTGTTATAAAAGTGATACCAGAGGCGGCACACATTGTTATAAAAATATGGAGCCCATTATCACTATATTGCATAGTAACTTATTTTTCTTCTATATAAACGAACGAATTCGTTCGATGTAAATTACACATTCAACAAAGAACTTCAACAAGAAGTTTGTTTAATATAAACATTTATCCGTCTCTTTCTGTTATCAGCGTTCCGCCCTTTCATCGGGTATAATATTTTTATCTTTATTTATATTTGTCTTTACGATAAATTATATTTATTTTTATAACACGTTATCAACACGATCACTCTTCATTATAGCTAAATATATATTCATAATATATACTCTACTATAGCGGACATTATGTCGCCTCTATAATAATTTATTATTTTATAGTGGTTGCTTAATGCACTACTATTCACTTAATATTATAATGGGCGATTTGTCATCTCGTTATTATTTTATTATATGGATGACTCGATCACCATATATATTTTATTTACTGTTTAAATATGGATGACTGTCACCATATATATTTTAGTTACTGTTTAAATATGGATGACTCCGTCACCATAATTTATTTACTTGCAATTTTAAATGGATGACTTCAGTCACCATGATTTATTTATTTACTGTTAATATTATAGTGGACGTCTCAGACGCCACCTAAGCTATTTATTGTTAATATTATTGTGGACGTCTTAGACGCCACAAAACTTATTTACTGTTTAAATGTAGATGATTCTGTCCCCACAATATTGTCATTAATTATTTGTTTGTTATGGTTATTATATAAGGAGGCTCGGCCGCCTGTATATAAACCTTGTATCTGAAATTTGGTAAATTTAACTAATTGATTATTGAAATTTTTAGATTGATTTTTAGTTCCTCCAACAGTCACAAAGAAAAAAATTTCAATTTTTTTTTACTTTTTCCAACGGCTATGAACAGTATTTTTAATCTATAAATATACTTATGTTTCGCTCATTTTTCTTCACTCAAAAATTTCTTAGATTTCTTTTGTAAGAAAAATGTTTCGAAAAATAATTAGTTTGTTATTGCTTTTAAGTTCAATTGTAATTTTTTCTTCTATTTATGGTCTCTTCGCTGGAAAATTTACTCCCGAAGAATTTACCCCAACTGTTGTGCTAGTTTTCTATGCACTATTTTTTCTTGTAATTTCTTTAGTTATTCATGTAATTGGTTTCTAATAAAAATTGAAATAAAATTATATTTCTAATAATATTTTTGTGATTTTATTTTTAGAAATCGAAAATGGCAAATATTGAGAAGCTCAAGTTTCCGGCTCTAAAAATAACTGGAGCAAACTACATTGAATGGATCACCAATAATGAGCTCTATCTAGAGTGGAAAAAATTGCCTGAGACAATAAAAGAAGGAAACAAATTGTCTGCCGAAGATAAGGCAAATGCGATAATTTTCTTAAGGAAACATCTCGACGAAAATGTGACACATGATTATGCGAACATAAAAGATCCAGTAGAGCTTTGGAAAGCTCTAAAAGAAAGGTTTGATAATCAAAAAGATATAACTCTCTCTCACGCCTTAGAGGAGTGGAAAAACCTGAGGTTTCAGGATTTTGAAAAAGTGGGAGAATATAATTCCGCTATTTTGAGAGTGCAGGTATCACAATTGAAATATGGTAAACCTGTCACCAAAGCAGAAATGATTGAGAAGACATATCTCACTTTTCACAAAGAACACCGTATTCTGCAAGAACTCTATAGGAGTCGCGGGTACACAAAGTCTTCTGAGTTAATTGTGACTCTCATATTGGCAGAAAATAATAGTGAGCTTCTTATAAAGAACCACAATTCTCGACCTACGAGAACCAAAGCATTCTCGTAAGTAAATGAAACAAATGTAAAAAATTCGGAGAGAAAAAATCAAACCTATCGAGGTCGTGGCCGTCGATTTAATCGCGGACGTGGGAAAACTTACAACCCGAAAGGGAGGGGATCATACAAATGGGTTCGACCTGAACAATTTCCGAAAGGAAAGGGACCACAAGAAAAATCCGCCCAGAAGCAGGAAAATGTCTGTTTCAGATGCAGATCCAAAGGGCATTGGTCCCATGTATGTCGAACTCCCCCACACCTTTGTAAGTTATACCAGGAATCCGTTAAAGGCAAAGGGAAGGAAGTGAACCTTACAGAACACTTTGAGGGTACAACGTACCTCGATTCTTCCGACTTCAAAAATAATTTTGACGAGACCGCTTTTGCGGATAACTGAAATTGTTGTAGTGAGACTACTGAATAAGTCTCCAGTTATGCCATGTATAATATTTTGTATTTCAGTTTTAAACGAATAATATTATTATGTATTTCAGTTTTAATGAATAAATGTTGTTTTCTTAAATATATAATTATTAAACGTTCTTTACTTTCCCTTTATTTGATGTTCATGTGAAATACAGAATCACAATGCAAATGAGACAATATCCAAGGAGAAAATTCGAGAAATTTGCATAGCAGATAGTGGAACCACTCACACTATTCTGAAGAAAAAATAATATTTTTCAAATATGAAACCGACAAACATTATTGTCAATACAATATCAGGTCCTACAGACCTTTAAAGAAAATAGCAAAGCCAATTTTATGTTGCCTAATGAAACAAAATTTTCCATAAATGATGTTTTGTATTCTCCGAATTCTAAGAGGAATTTGTTGAGTTTCGAAAACATATATCTCCAAGGATATGAAACTCAGTCTACAACTGAGAATGGAAAGAAGTATATGTATATAACTTCTGATAAATCAAACAAAAGACTTATATTGGAAAAACTTCCAACCCTTCCTTATGGTTTGCATCACACTTATATATATGCAATAGAATCACATCTCGTGATCAAACGAAATCAAGATGATTTCATATTATGGCATGATCGCATCGGTCATCCAGGCACCACAATGATGCGTAAAATCATAGAGAGCTCACATGGTCATTCCCTAAAAATCCAAGAGATATATCAGGGGAATAAAATGACATGTGTTGCATTTTCTCTTGGAAAATTGATCATAATGCCATCGCCAACCAAAATTGATAAAGAATCACCAAAGTTCCTTGAACGAATTCAATGCGATATTTGTGGACCAATACATCCACCATGTGACCATTCCACTATTTTATGGTGTTCATTGACGCATCCAGCAGATGGTCACATGTTTGTCTATTATCATCTCGAAATGTTGCATTTGCGAGATTTCTAACTCATATAATCAAACTGCGAGCACAGTTTTCTGATTATCCCATTAAAAGAGTTAGACTAGACAACGCTGGTGAATTCACATCCCAAGCATTCAATGATTATTGTATGGTAACGGGGATTGAAGTTGAACATTCTGTAGCACATGTTCACACACAAAATGGTTTGTCTGAATCATTAATTAAACGTCTGCAACTCATTGCCAGACCATTGATCATGAGATCAAAACTTCCAACCCCTGTATGGGGACATGCCATTTTGCATGCAGAAGCACTTATCCGAGTGAGACCAAGTGCGTATCATAAGTATTCCCTATTACAATTGGCATTTGGTAGAGAACCAAATATTTCCCATCTAAAATTTTTTGGTTGTGCGGTATACGTGCCAATAGCACCACCACAACGTACAAAGATGGGATCACAAAGAAGGTTGGGAATATATGTTGGTTGTGATTCTCCATCAATTATACGATACTTAGAACCACATACTGGTGACATCTTTACGGCACGTTTTGCCGATTGTCATTTTGATGAAAAAGTATTCTCGGTTCTAGGGGAAAAAACAAACAAGTGGGAAAGGATATCAAATGGAGTGTACCATCTCTGTTTCACTTTGATCCTCCTACAAAACAGTCAGAACTAGAAGTTCGACGAATCATGCATTTACAGAGTATAGCAAATCAGCTACTGATGCATTTGCATATACTAAAACGGTAACTAAATCACATATACCAGCTGCAAATGCCCATGCTCGTATTGAAATACCACAAGAAAGTGAAAGAGCAGATGATACACATGAGTCAAGAACACGCTTAAAGCGTGGTAGACCTGTTGGTTCTAAGGATAAAAATCCTAAAAAACGAAAGGAAGCTGAAAAGTATGATATCCCCAAAATAGCAGAATGCATTTTGGAAGAAGCAAATCATGAGACTAATGATAATATAGAGCATCATGAACCTGAAGGAAATCATGAAATTCCATCAACTACATCCATAATGGAAAGATATGGAATCGAAATGAAATGGATGATGTCGATAACGTTTTCTCATACCTTGTTTCAAAGGAAATAAATGAGGAAAACGAAGATCCAGAACCAAAGTCTGTTTACGAATGTCAAAAGAGACATGACTGGATAAAATGGAAAGATGCTATGCAAGTCGAACTTGATTCGCTTAATAAACGAAAAGTATTCACACCTAAAGATGTGAAGCCGGTTGGATACAAATGGGTTTTCGTTCGAAAACAAAATGAGAAAAACGAGATTATGAGATATAAAGATCGCCTCGTGGCTCAAGGTTTTTCTCAAAGACCCGGGATCGATTACGAGGAAACGTATTCTCCCGTTATGGATGAAATCACATTTAGATTCTTAATGAGTCTAGTGGCTGATGAAAATTTAGAGATGCGTCTCATGGATGTCGTTACGGCATATTTATATGGATCATTAGATAATGATATCTATATGAGAATTCATGATGGATTTAAGATGCCATCAACATTAAATTTCAAACCTAAAGAGTTATGTGCAATAAAATTGCAAAGATCATTGTATGGGTTAAAGCAATTTGGACGTATGTGGTACAATCGTCTCAGTGAGCATTTAGCAAAAGAAGGATATGTGAACAATCCTATATGCCCATGTGTTTTCATAAAGAAAACAGTTACCGGATTTGTAATTATCGCGGTATACGTTGATGATCTAAATATTATCGGAACTAAAGGGGAAATACAAAAAGCATCCGAGTATTTAAAGGGAGAATTTGAGATGAAAGATCTCGGACAGACAAAGTACTGTCTTGGCCTACAAATTGAACATTCTCAAAAGGGTATATTTTTTCATCAATCCACATATACCAAAAGAGTGTTAAAACGCTTTAATATGGATAAAGCAACTCTTCTAAGTACCCCAATGATCGTTAGATCACTCAAAGTCGAAAATGATCCATTTCGACAACATGAGGAAAATGAAGAGATACTTGGTCCTGAAATACCAAATCTAAGTGCAATTGGAGCCCTTATGTATTTGGCAAATTGTACAAGACCTGATATATCATTTGTCGTTAATCTTTTGGCAAAATTCAGTTCATCTCCTACGCGAAAACATTGGAATGTAATCAAACATATATTTCACTACCTTCAAGGAACTATTGATTTATGATTATTATATCCTAAAAACTCAAACAGTCAAATGATTGGTTTTGCAGATGCAGGTTATTTATCATATCCACATAAGCACAAACAGAGTATGTGTTCACGATAGGAGGCACCGCTATATCTTGGCGTTCTCATAAACAGACGCTTGTGGCCACTTTTTCGAATCATGCTGAAATCATCGCTCTCCATGAAGCAAGTAGGGAATGTGCATGGCTAAGATCAATTAGGCACCACATCCTATCAAGCAGTGGAATTTGCGTAGATACGGAGCCAACTATCTTATATGAAAACAACACTGCATGTGTTGCCCAGACAAAAGAAGGATATATCAAAAGTGATAGAACCAAACATATCCCTCGGAAGTTCTTCTCATACACTCAAGAATTCGAGAAGAATAAAGAAATTGAAGTGAGATATATCCAATCATGTGAAAATTCAACGAATCTCTTCACGAAATCATTATCCACCACTATGTTCAGGAAACATGTCCATAACATTGGAATGCGTCATCAAAGAAATTTATAAGATGACATCCTGGTCATTCGAGGAGGAACTTGCGTGGTTGTACTCTTTTTACCTTCCTATGGTTTTTCCCACTTGATTTTCTTGGAAAATTTTTTTAACGAGACAACAAATATATAATACAAGAGACAATAATGACACTGATCTTCAAAAAAAATGTTATAAAAATGATACCGAAGGCGGCGCAAGCCAATTATCACTATGCTGCATAGTAACATACTTTTCGTCTATATAAACTAAAGAATTCGTTGGATGTAAATTACAAATTCAACAAAGAACTTCAAGTTTGTTTAATATAAACATTTCTCCGTCTCTTTCTATTATCAGCGTTTCACCCTTTCATCGGGTATAATATTTTTATTTTTATTTATATTTGTCTTCAGGATAAATTATATATTTTTTTTATAACATGACCTTTTATTTCACAAAGACACCAAAAAATGGAGATTTAAAACACAGACAAAAACAAATACCGTGACAACAACACAAAATGAAGACTGATTTGTAACTAAACAGAAGCAGACAAGCTCGGGACGAAAGAGAACCAACGAAACCCACAGCTCCATTTCTCCGGCAACGATGGACATTTTGGAACCCAATGCCATGTCCTTCTCCCAACATGAAAGAAGAGAACCTCAGGCCAATTATAGCAACAAACACAGATCATCTCCTTGTGCCACAAACTGTAAACGTGCTCGTAGTTGTGGTAACAAACCGAAGTGAATTTCCGACAAACAATATCCGGTAGTGTTTCAGCTTCGATCCAATTCTCTGTTTCTTCCTTAAATTCCCAAATCTTGATGCTCCTGCAAATCCCGTTGCTCCCGATTCCTCCCACCATGTAAAGTATCTTTTTCTCTGGATCACTCACTAACCTAGCAAACGTAATCTCATCTTCCGCCGGAAATACTCCGTCTCCGGTAGCTGTAGTCCACTTTCCGTCGTCGAGATTAACGCTCACGAGCAGAAAAGGCTCAGATCTGACGAAATACAGTGACCCATTGTAAAAGACTCCATCTTGATTAAACCCACGAGGTAAAACTTGATCAACGCCGCCGAATTTTCTCCATGAGCGATCGCCGGAATCGTAGAGACAAACGGATCTCGAAGCCGCGGAGGAGCAGAGGGTGAAGATCCGGTAACCGTCAGGGGAAGCAACGAGGGAGAGAAGCTGGTAAGGGAAAGGGTAAAACGGGAATTTGACAGATCTGGAGGATCTGGTTAAAGGATTGAAGACGGAGAGAGAAGAAGCAGAGGAAGGGGAGAGTGAGAAACAGAGGAGACCGTGGGAGGAAGAGAGGAGGGAGGAGGCGCAGGTTAGCGAGAGGGAGCGAGGGAGTGGTAAAGTGCGCCATGAGTGGAGATTTGGGTCGAAGAGAGGGAAAGACTGGAAAGACTGAGGGTGAGAGAGGAGGAGGAAAGAAGGGAGGGAGAAAGAGTGGTCGGAGAGGAAAGTTGGAGAGAGGATGAGAGATCGGAGATGCCGAGAGATTGATCGGAGTGCGACGAGGGTTTTGAAAGGGAGGAAAGAGAGGATGTGGTCGAGGATGTGATTTGGTAAACAGGACCAGATGATTGGATCCATAGCCGTTGGAGAAGATACGGCGGTGGGGGAAGATTCCGGTGACCAGTAGAGGAAAGTGGAGGCGGTGGTGGTGGTGGTGGTGGTGGTGATGGTAATGGGTTTCTTACCGGGAGCTCTGAGGCGGAACATGGTTGGAGATTAGCCGGAAGAGAGGAAAGTGGATTTGGAGACTTATTAGAGTTTGCATCAAAGTGGTTTGTTTTTACTTCAAGAAGAGTAGAAAAGGGAAGACGCGTAAAGAGACTACATCGTTCTAATCGATAAAAATGTTTAATTATTGTTTGAAAATGGTAACTAATTCATGGTAGTGGTTGATGATTCATCCTGTTAATTGATGATCAGTGTTTATTTCACTATAATTTAAATCATAGTTGGTCGAATCTGAAAGAAAACTCGAATTCTACAAATCATGGGGATTATTTTGGATTTTGGCCTGAATTATCAAGGTTAAAAAAAAAGTTGTTAGGAAATGGTTAAGATGTGATATTCCTTTTGTATAATTGTCCTGTAATTACCAACTTCTTATCCATTTAGTCATAATCAAATTTGTGAAATTTTTATATGTAAGCTTTTTTCTTATGGATTGAGCAACTAATCAAGAGTTAGATTCTAATACAATTGTCTAATTTACAAATAAAAACATATTTTGTCATAATGAATTAGTTATAAATATTTATTTATTTCAAAACACAAACATAATATAATTTATAACCGAATAAACCGAATCTAGTTGAACCAAAATTCCACTTTGGTTTTGCATTTCTTAAACCCGAATCAAGCCAAACTGGAAAAAAACAAAAAAATCGAATGCCAATGTTTAAAGTATATTGTTTTTTTTAAAATAAATAAATTATTTATATATAACATGTTATCCAAACCCAAATATAATCAAAATCCAAAACTGAACCGAACTATACGGTGTCCCAAAAGAAAAGAAAAAAAAATCGAACCATACCAAAATTCTAATTCGGTTTTTAAAATCGAATAAACTAAACTGAAAACTTGAATGACGACGATGCCTTCTAATTCACATATTGGAAAGTACAACCACCAAAAAAGAAAGAAAGACTCAGACAATAGTTTTGACTTGTTCGCAACTATCATCAAATCGAGTATTAATGAATAATGATAGGTATCATTTATCAAAGTCATAACGGCTTAAGACCAATACCTAGTTTATTGTTGAGAAAAGGAACAACTGGTTTACAAATTACAAAGACTAATCTTAGGACCACTTTTAGACTTTAGAATTTAATTTCGTAAGACCACAACTTGTAGACTTTAGAATTTAATCTTAGGACCACATTAAATGTAGGACTACTTTTAGTTAATTCCGATTTGTAATGTGACTGTGATGGTGGGATGAGATCTTAAAAAAAAAAAAAAAAAAAACTTGGTAATGCATAGGACAACATCGTCTACTCTCATTTTTGGTACCAACCCTTACACATATGAACATTGAAATCGCATGAAGCTACGAGCTATCTATGTGTTTTATCACTATTACGAAAACGAAATCATAAAAAATAGTAGAGGTAATATATCTCATATGTTAGTTTGTAAAATTTCTGAAATGATAGTTTGGTTACTCTCCATTTTTTCATTGAAATTGTTTCAATTTCTTATATTTGCGTTAACGGTTGTATTTAGAGTGTTTATATATCTTATAAACTTTTTATGATATCAATATATTTGATTTGCTGGAAGAAAAAATAGGAGAGGTAACTCGGTTTTGTATGGAAGGTTGTCTCTAATTTGTGGGATTTGAAACCGTAATCAAAACCTTAAGTTTTGTACAAACCTCTACAAAATTTGAACCAAAAAAAAAGTTATGTATAAACCTCTATAAGTCTCTTCCATATAAAACTTTTGTGTGAAATATGAAAACACAATACAAAACTTCGAAAGTAAATAGACATCAAATTTTAACTAGTTCATATAATGATGAGACGCCTTACATTTCGCCAAAAATCTTTTTAGAACTCTTTCACTTTGGTGCACGTTCATGTTCCAATCTTCAAACTGTTATTTTTTCTTGGTGTCATTATTTATTCTCATGAACTCTAATGAATTCTTACCTCAGGGGTAGATCTAGAAGTTTATTTAGTATGGGGCACATGTTGTAATTAATATTTAGATCAAAGGCATTTAAATAAATTTGTACTAATTACTCAAGAGAAAAAAAAATTAGTATGTGGCACATGCCACACCTTCTCCTTACCTGCGTCCGCCCCTGCCCATAAATCGTAATCGGGTTCCACTTCCACACCCACCTCAAAGTATTCAATATTTTCACATCATGTATTCGTACTATCACCATTCGCAACTCTTCTCTGCAGCATCTAGATGTGCTATTAAAACATACACGTAGAAAGACGCCTCATTTCCACTATTGTTTCCCTTACTACCTTTTTCGGCATCCAAACAACTATCTTCGGTTATTTTCCGACTTTTCTTCGTGCTCACAACTTTAAAAGTCCCATACAAATTGTGTATTGTTCGCCTTCAAAACCTGAAAAAACATTTCCATCGCAAGCTCCACGGTGTTAGACACAACATATCGTGCGGTTTAGTAACTCAAAGAAACCTCAAATCCATCCGAAACTATATAGAAGCTTTCTCAGCTCTTTTCACTAAACTCATCCTTGATTCCACATTTATCAAACGACTAAACGAGCAAAACGGTCTTTGTCCGCTATAAAATCCCACACACCTTACGAACATACCCATTTTCTACATTTAACCAAAGTGTGCCACCTCCATCCCCAACAGCAATCAAACCACTCAACGTAAAAAGTAAAAACCCATAAGAAATGAGTAAAAGAAAGAGAACAAAAAATGCATCAATCATTTGACAAAAAAAAAAAAAAAAACATTTTCATGCCCTTTCCGGTTTCAACATACCTCTTTTACAACTTAATTATATTTATGGTTAAAATCAAAATAGACGATATTTAAAACAAAATTGAGGATTTTAACTTGGAATAGACAATTTCGTGCAGGCCTAAGAATTTTAACCAAACTGAACGAATCAAACCGAGCCAAACCAAATTTTTTGGTTTTTGGTTTATGCTCGGTTTGAAGGTCCGAACCAATCAGCAGTTTTCAAATCGGGATCGGTTCTCGATTCTTCTATTTTTTTTTATTAGTGTGACAAATTATATCGGATTATACCAAACTTTTCGAAAATATAATTAAAATTCTCAACCGAATAACCGAATCGAACCGAATACTACCGAAAATCGACATTATCCGATTTTAACCAAATTTCAACATTATCCCATAAATTTCAGTTATATTCGGTAGAATTTTTAAAAACTAAATTACCCGATAACCGAACTGAACCAACCCGTATTTTTTTGGTTAATTTCAATAGAATTTTCATTAACCGAATTAACCGAGAAACCGAAATAACTGAACCGTTCGGTTCGGTTAACCCGAATTCCCAGGGCTAATTTCGTGTTTAACCAAAAAAATAAAAATGGAGATGTTCTTCCTTAAAAAAACGTAAACTTTGGCAAGAATTGACGATACCAGTCATTTTTTCTCTTTATTGTTTTTTTATTTTTATTTTTTTTGGCTTCAATATCATTATGAGATGATGATGAAGATACCGAGAGCATTGAGATGATGAGGTTGATATCTAAGACGTTCCCGTCTGTGAAGCTTCGCGATCACAACCACCCTAGCCTTAAAGCTCCGAACTTCAAAGAATTGAAAACTTCGCGAACCCAAATTCCGATTTCATCCTCGAAGACCCATAATCCCAAATCATGGTCCGTTTATCTCATTCTCTCTACCAACGAACCCATCAAAACATATGTCGGAATCACCACCGATTTTGCTCGCCGGTTCGTCATCTTTTACTTCTCCCTTTTACACTGTTTTGAGATCGAATTTGTTTTTGGGTAGATTGTTGTACCATCTAGGTTTTTTTCTCCTGAAAGATTGGTTATTGATTGATATTCCAAATTTGTAAGCATGCGAATTTTTGGGGGTTTTTAAAAAAGCAAAGTGCTTTTTGTTGTTGGTGCAGATTAAAGCAGCACAATGGTGAAATTAGAGGTGGTGCAAAAGCTTCAAGTGCAGGAAGGCCTTGGCTTTGTGCCTGCATCATCACTGGATTCACTTGTCTAAGCCATGGTATATTCTTACAAAACATTACCTTATCAATCATGGGTCTGGTAATAGTAATGTATATATTAATGGATGATGAAGCTTCCCTTGTTTATAGTAATGGATGATGAAGCTTCCCTTGTTTAAATTCTCCAGCTTCCTCGTTTGAATCGAAATGGAAGATCTTCTCAAGGAAGTTACCTCGGAGAAAGAAAGACGAGGAGATGAATCAGAGTGATGCTTTGCTGCAACACCGGAGGAGAGCATTGGATAAAGTCCAGGACTCACTAGAATGCAGTCACCTTGAAACCGACTGGAAAATTATGACCAGGTGACAACAACTAACTAACTTATGGAATCATCGATATTCTGTGCAGCGCTCATGTATGAGTTTTTTAGTGTTGGGACTTGACGACAACTGCGAAAAGGAGTAGAACTAGCATTCGGATATGGCAATTGTTTTGAAAACTACATTGCACAATGCACAAACCCATGAGCTGTTGTAAGTTTTATGGAACACAATATATAAATAATACACAAAAGTGAAAGCAAATGTACTCAAGATTGGTTGATTCATTTTTTTGTCTTCAGTTTATAAACAAGTGTAGACAAACATCTTCAAGAGATAGGATTGAGAACTGTAAATTGGTGGTTGTGATGCTTTAGACCAAATGGTGCTTTAGATATGGAGGAACTAGTTTTCATTTACCGTTCTGTATCATCCCTTGCAGTCTAGCTATGTGTTTGGGGTTCGATGTTTGTGACAAAGGTTGTGGTGTTGTGATTGCAATACTTAGGATTGGATTTGCGGATTTGGTTCTTTTACTAGGTAACCATTGAATAAGGTTGTTCGTTCACTTGGATCTTTTTTAACGTTCACTTAATCAACTTTGCTATGCAGTGTGACATTGAGTGTCTTTTGAAGTATCATTTGGGAGTTGAGGTGCCACTCGGGATCAACATAATGCATGTTAGAGAAAATAATCGAGGACTTTTTTATTATTGGATTCAATGTTGGGGCCGGGACCATCGCACCTCCCGCCCCATGCACTAAGCCCGCTCTGAATTCGACCCCGTGTCGCTTTCCCTCGTGTAGCTATCTATGTACATGTTCCTGCGGCTCGGATGAGTATTTCACAAAAATACTCTTAATCCAAAATCATCTTCAAAAAAAGGTGTTACTACTATTAATTTATTCAACATAATTTTAAAATTCGTTAGCTAGTTCCAAGGGTAGAATGAGTAAACTTTTGTATATATAAAGCCCCAAGGTATATGCGAGCATTACTATGCTCCTGCTTGTATAATAAGAAGAAAAAAAGAAAAATGGTGCAACCCACGTCCGTTTAAGGCCGGTGGTTTTGTTTATTACTCCTCCAAAACATGAACTCCATTATAACCAAAATCCAAAAACCTCCTTTAATATATAAATCATAATCAACAAACACTTTTTTTCTTCCACATTCAAGAACAAAAAAATGGTGTTAGGTCGTCGAACAAAGAGCCGTAAAGACAATGGAGTGTGCGTTGAGTATCTAATCTCAATCAAGGAGCTAAAGCCATGGCCAACGAGCCAAGTCCCTGCACAATGCGTCCTTCTCAAATGGGAGAACGGCGAAAACAGCTCAGGCTCATTCATAGCCGTTGTAGGCAAAGACACGATCATGTTCAACGAGTCCTTTAGGCTTACCTTAACGCTAGACCCCAAAGGTGGGGCCGACAACAATAAGTTCCAGAAAAATCTTCTAGAACTTAATGTCTACGATGCCAAGAAGAAAGACAAGGCCGTCAAGAACAAGCTTCTTGGCTCGGCAGTGGTCAACATTGCTGAGTACGGCGTGTTGACCAATTCGGTTCCCGTGGGAGCTCCGTTTACTTTCAAGAAGAGCTCGAGGAATGATGCTAGCTCTGAGATTTACCTAACTATTGAGCCGGCGGGGGAGGACGAAGATGATGGTAATCGGAGTAGCTGTTCTTCGTCGCAGCCGAAGATGAGCTTTTCGAGAGGATCTGTGGATAAAGAAGGTAGTGAGTTTAGTTTGGCGTCGTTGACGGATGATGATGATGATGCTTCGTCGCAGTCTTCTTCTACACGGAGGGTTGCTTTCTCAGCAATGTGTGATGCTAATCCCACGGTACACGCATTTCATATTTTATTATTTATATATTTTTACTCTTTTGATTAGTGTGACGCGTAGTGTTTTGCATTGGTTATGAGGTACGCACGTCTACGCTCGAGTTTTTTGGTTAAGAATATAGGTGTGATCACAACATTTTATCAAGTTTTCTATGATTAGTATCCACTTTTCCGCATTCCATTATTTTTTACCATTCAAAACATGTATCAAGTTTCACGTTTTTAATAAGTGGTTCCTCTGTATATTTTGGGCATGTTAAAAATATAACTAAAAGAAAGGAAACATCGTTAATCTTAGGCCTGGGCAAAAAAACCGAACCCGAAAACCCGAACCGAACCCGACCCGAAAAACCCGGTCCCAAACCCGATCCGAACTAGAGAAATACCCGAATGGATCTTAGTGTTTAAGTACTTCGGGTTTCGGGTAATACCCGAACCGAAACCCGAACTAGTACTCAAACAAACCCGAAACTAACTAAACCCATTAACCCCTTTGTACCTAGCCTCGCCGGTTCCCCTCATTTTTCGGGTTTTCCGGGTATTTCAAATACTTTCGGATATTTTTGGGTAGTTTGGATAGTTTTTTTTACTGGGGTTTTCGGGTAATTTGGATACTTTCGAGTACTTTCGGGTAGTTTGAGTACTTTTGGGTAGTTTTTTTCTGGGTTTTTCGAGTATTTTTCGGTATTTTTGGGTATTTTGGGTAAACCCAAGCCCGAGAGGACCCAAACCGAACCCGACCCAAAAATTATAAATACCCGAATGGGGTTTAAACCTCTAAACCCGAAAACCCGAAATATCCGAACCCGAACCCGAACGCCTATGCCTAATTAATCTACGTACTGAAAATATTTTTAGCGATTCATTGTTATTATGTGAAAAACTTTATTCATTTCAAGTGTTTCCGTTAGTGGATCATCTGAACATTCGGCGATTACACTATTTATTTGTCATACTAGTCAAGTCCTATATAGTATTCATTTTTCTAAACAATCACCACACATTATCTTAATAGGTTTACTAAATAAATTCTAGCAATTCTCTAAAATACCACAATTTTAAGTTTTTGTTCCAAATGTATCACCTCTAATTTATTTTTTCCAATAATACTACAAATTCAATATCAAATGACTCAAACGTCCTACATAATGGGAAAATTTAAACCCTAAATTGAAAAAGAGGAATTCAAACATAATGTTTTAATTTTATTTGTAATTTATTTAGGATAAACAAATATGTTCACACAATAATTTATGGTATTATTGAAAAAATAAAACTAATGATGGTATATTTAGAACAAAAACTTAAAAATATGATATTTTAAGGTATTTCTCTATTCTTCTTAATTAAATTCCCGTGTTTTATTAGGATGCGTAGATATGCTTGTGATTTTTAGCATTACAAATTTTTGCAATGATTTGTGTTTATTGGAATGGGTACTTTTTGTGGTATTTTTATTTAATTATTTTAGAATCGATAAAGATCACAATTGAGTTTCATTAAAGAAATAAAACTAAACTTTTTGAGCCGTTGAAACAAAGCAGAACACAGAAACAGAGATGAAAGGAGATGAGAAGAAAGGATGGAAACATGTAACGCTTAAGCACAGTAACAATGAAGCAGCACTCGTCTCCGAGATCGAGAATCTACTGAGAGAAGAAGAGAGAAAGAGACAGAGCAATCAATTAGTGGTTGTGAGCTCAGAGAGTGATCAAAAACACAAGAATGATACAAATGCCTTTCGGCTCAAGAAACAGTTCTCCGAGATCAGCTCTGTTCCTGCTACTTTACCTCCCGATGCAGCGCGAAAACAGATGAAACTTCGGACAAACACTCTTGCCTTAGGAAGAAAGACTCTAGGAATGGAAGGTGTTCCAAGACTTAAACAGCTTAAGTCTATTCAGTTGCATTTTGATGGAACCGGTACGAATACGATCAATGATGATAATCGGAAAAAGACGAGTGGAGTGAGCAACAAGTTAGGTTTAATAACTCCGCAGGAGTCTAGAACAGAGATGCTTGAAGATGAGCTGAAGGAAGCCGCGGCTCTTGAAGCAGCTGTTTACTCTGTGGTCGCTGAGCATAGTAGCTCCATGAGCAAGGTTCATGCTCCAGCTCGTCGTCTTTCTAGGTTTTATCTTCATGCTTGTAAAGGAAATAGCTCGGATCATTCTAAGAGAGCCTGCGCGGCTAGAGCCGCGGTTTCTGGATTGATATTAGTATCTAAAGCATGTGGAAATGATGTTCCAAGGTACATAACCATATCAATTCAGTTTAATTCCCATCCATAATATCTATATATATATACTTGATGGTTGCATCTTGGCATATGATTATAATGTTGTTTGTTTCTATGAATATATCCTCAGGTTAACCTTTTGGCTATCAAACTCGATTGTGCTTAGAGCAATTTTAAGCTGCAGTATGGAGAAATTGAACCTTGTCTCTGGTAAACCCGGTTCAGATGAGTGGGAAGATCCTCGAGCATTCCTTGCGGCTTTGGAGAAGTTTGAGTCCTGGATATTCTCCCGAGTTGTTAAATCAGTATGGTGGCAGGTAATGAAAACAGAACAATTTTCCAAATGGGTTTGTCAAAGAGCTTTTATCAAACCGTTAATGCGAAATGAAATCCAATTGCAGAGTATGACGCCGTATATGCAATCTGCAGCGGTCAAAGGATCGATCTCAAGGAAAGTTTCGGGGAAAAGACGGTTAGGTCATAAGAACCAGGGACTCTACGCTATAGAGCTATGGAAAACTGCCTTCAGAGCTGCCTGCGAAAGACTTTGTCCGCTAAGAGGTTCAAGACAAGAGTGCGGTTGTCTACCTATGCTTGCTAAACTGGTATGAGATTAGCTTTTAGTTCGAATTTTTCGGTTTATCAAACAGAATATTCGGTTAACCTGGATTGACCAGCCTAACCAGAATGTTCAATTCCATGGTAAACATTTATTATTCTTATAGAACAGCCTATGCTTGCTTAATTTGCTTTTGTAACCAGGTTATGGAACAGTTAATCAGTAGACTTGATGTAGCAATATTCAACGCGATACTTCGTGAGTCAGCAGGTGAAATGCCGACAGATCCCGTCTCTGACCCGATCAGCGACATAAATGTTCTTCCGATTCCAGCAGGAAAAGCAAGTTTTGGAGCGGGCGCACAACTAAAAAACGTGGTAACTTAAGCTCACATGAACAGTGTTCTCAACCACAAAAACATTCCTTTTAGTATGTAATTGTACATGCCTTTGCAGATTGGAACTTGGTCCAGATGGCTTGAGGATCAATTCGAGCCAAGAGAGGACAAATCTGGCAGGAGCAAAGATGAGGATAGCAATAATAAGGAGAAGCCAGAATGTGAAAATTTCAGATTGTTCCATCTGCTTAACTCGTTGGGCGATCTAATGATGCTTCCTTTCAAAATGCTTGCAGACAAATCCACAAGAAGAGAGGTAGTTAGACTCATAACTCATTCTTCTTATTCCAAAACATAATAAGAGAGCTAATTTTACTTCCTCTTGTTCCTATCTGAAGGTTTGTCCAACCCTTGGTCCACCAATAATAAAGAGAGTTCTTCGAAACTTTGTCCCAGATGAGTTTAACCCGCATAGAATCCCGAGAAGGCTATTCGACGTTCTAAATTCCGAGGTTAGAAAAACCGTCTCCACATTACCAACCTATGGCTTCAATAATCAGTGTGCGTGTGTGTGTGTGTTCTTGACCCTTTTTTTTCTTCAACGCAGGGCTTAACAGAGGAAGACAACGGATGCATCACAGTCTTCCCTTGCGCTGCATCACCCACGGTCTACTTAATACCATCTGCAGATTCCATAAAACGGTTCATAGGAGAGTTGAACAATCCGTCTTTATCTGAAACCGGATCATCGGTATACAAGAAACAATACACGAGCGACGACGAGCTCGACGACTTAGATACATCCATCAACTCTATAATCTCTGCTCCTGGAACAACCAGTTCATCAGAGTGGATGCCGAAGGGATATGGACGCAGAAAGACTGTAAGATATCAGCTCCTTAGAGAAATATGGAAAGAAGATGGATCACAATGACTCTTCTACTTTTGTCTGATATGTTTTGATGATGATCTGAATATCACACTGATTTATCAAAGTTTTTAGCTTGATTGGTTCACATCTATAATCAAAATCAGAGGATAAAGAAAGTTTGTAACTTATACGATTACGACTCAAGATTGTTATCTAAAAGGACAAGAATGATAAACATGTAAGGTACAAGACAGAAGACAAAACATCTTTATAAACACCAAATCCGCTCGATCCAAATGGTCAGATTCTCACTACAAATCAACCAAAACCCCCAAAAAGTGAAAGGGGAAGTTTCAATTTGAAGAAATCGGTTTAGGTGGAGTCAGTTTTGGCCTTCCCTTTAGTGAAGAAATCGTCGATGCGACGGGTCCCGACAGGAGGCGGTTTCTTCTCCGACACCGTTTTAGCGACTCGGACGGGCTGAGCGGAGGGGAGAGGGAGCGAGTCGAGGAGGAAATCGCTCGTGGGTTGGTGTCTTTTAACGGCGATCCTCAGATGATCGAGGTTAACCGTTCTCCGCTTCTTCTCCGCCGTTACTATCGACGATTTCTCGGCGAGGAAACGGAGGAAGAGCTCGGTTGAGTAGGTTACGAGGTGAAGAGCCTCCGAGTTGATTTTGTTGATGTCTTTGTCGAGTTTTATGATCTTCTTCACCCTTGTGATTGGAAACTCCGGTCGAATCGTCTCTTCTTCCGCCATGGAATTGAAATTATTATTTATTTTTTTGTAGAGAATTGAATAAAGATTTTAGGGTTTTGTAAATTTTTATTTTATTTTCGTTTACGCGCTCTGTCTCGTATTAAGACCGCGGGAAAAGAGAAAATCAATAAACTTTTAAGAACTTTGGTTGTTGTTTCAGAGTTTAGACACTTTTGCATTAGTGTTTGTTGATTATAGACTAGGTCTGGGATTTGGGTTATCCGTTCGGATTCGGTTTGGGTATTTCAGATATCGGGTATTTCGGGTATAGACTTTTAATAACCACATAGGAACCAAGAAAATTTTGGATCATATCGGTTCGAGTCCTTTTGGGTTCAGTTCGGTATGGTTACTTGATTTTGGAACCAACTTAGAACCGAAAAACAGTCGGTTCCGGTTCGGGTTGGTTACTTTGTAACCATATTACCCACAAAATAACCGTATAAACCATAAAACCCGAAAACCCGAAAATAGGATCGACCGGTCTGGCGTGTGGATCGATCAATCCGGGCTGGACCAATCGATCTTGATGTGGTTGATCGATCCCAAAAACCCTTATATAGAAACGACAAGTTTCTTGAGCAAGGTGAGCGCTCAACTTCTACATGATGCCTTCGAGGAACGCCTTAGACGGATGAATCCCGCTGGTAAATACGAGATAATACTTGTTGGTGGATCGATCGATCCAGTGATGGGATCGGTCGATCCAATCTTTTTTTGCATGATTCACTTTTCACTTCACCGTTTTTTAACACATCAGATTCCAATATTCCAAAGTCCAAACAGAGTTCCAAGTTCAAACACAGATCTAACATCCAAGTTTCAAATGTCAAACAAAAAGCCAAGACAGAAAGAAAAGAAGATAAAGAGAGAAATTAAGAAGAAGCATCCAAAAGTACCACCAACACATACCCAAAATCTGCAGCAGCATGAAGAACCTTGAAGTCTGAAACTGAATCAAACAATTTGTAAGTGTATGAAACTAAAAAACTTAAAAAAGAAATGAATTATGTACTAGTATAAAAATTGTAAGTTTGTAACTAAGAAGTTGTAAGTTATAACTTTTACCATTGTAGATCACGATTCACAAGTCTCCAAGTCCAATAGCTTAGTTGTTTCCACCTAGCTATTCTGAAACTCTAAAGAAGACATAAAAACAGAAAGTTAAAGACAGAAAGTTAAGGAATGACAAACATATTTTTAAGGACACGACTTACTTTTTTCAAGTTCATCTTGTAGTTCAATCTCGGAAAGGAGTTCTTGATTAGTGATAACCGCACCTCTTCAGTTAAATGTATAGTACATTTAAGCCATAGCTCTGTGCACATCAACACTTCAATCATATAATGAGTTAGACAACTCCTATATGGGTTTAGAATACGACCACTTGTGCTAAAGGCAGATTCAGATGCAACAGAAGTCACTTGCATTGCAAGTACATCTCTAGCTCTTCGCATTCTGCACTACCCTCTCCATAAACCATCTCAAACACACATAATAGCAAAATGCATTTTGTTCCTAGGGTCGAATACACTAGCAACAATCAAAAGTTTGTTGATCTCCTTTAAGCCTTCCCAATATTTGTCAAACTTTTCTCTCATAGCTTTAGCCTTCTTCCGCAACTCTTCATCAGGTTCTTCAATAATGTTAATCAGATTCCTCTCAATAGTGCAAATCTCAGTATAACACTTAAAGGCGTTAACTCGATTAGATGCAGAAACCACCAAAGTTGAATTGTAAGAAATTCTGAGAAATCTTACCAATCTTTCAATTGCTTCTCAATCAGTCTTACTAGGAGGCCTAAATCTTTTTCTTCCATCGAATTTCTCATCAAAATACTCATTATACAACTTGTCTTCTACTTCCATCTTATCAAAAGCCACCCTAAACTTCATTGCTCTTGTTAACATCAAATAAGTCGAGTTCCAACAAGTTTTGCAATCTAAACTCAAACTACCTCTAGTCATCGTACCACTATCAACCCGTAATTCGAATGACTTCACTCTTGAAGTAGAAGACCTGACCTAAGTAACACCATTACGAATGGCTGCCACATTTGCATCAACTTCTTGTAAACCATCCCTAACAACTAAATTGATAATGTGCGCAGCACACCTCATATGCATAAACTCACCATCTAAAACCAAGGCATTAGGTCCCACTTTGTTGAATGCTTCCTTAAACCTCTTGAGAGCTGAAGTATTGGCAGTAGCATTATCAAATGTGATGGTGAAGACCTTTAAACACTCAAGAAGAACTGATGTTATAGTCCTTCCTTTATGATCCGCAACATTCTTAAACCCAATGATGACCTTCCTTAAGCGCTAATTTCCATCAATGAAATGTGATGTTATCACCATGTAAATATGACATGTTGTTGGAGTAACTCATATATCAGTGGTAAGAGACACCCTTCATCACCAATCATCTTCCTCATTTCTTCTTTCTTCTTCACATACATTTCAACTATTTCTCTAGTTGATGTTCTTCGAGATTGAGGCTTGTAGAGCTTCACCTTATCGCAGAAATGTCTCCATGCTAAACTCTCAACGAATGAAAGTGGTATCTCTCCCAAAAAAAAGTAACTCATTAGTAGCCTCTTTGAAAACAGCTTCAAAAACTTTACTGAATTTAACGGTACCTTCAGTGCCTTCACGTTGCAAAGCAGCCTGCTTCTGTTTCATATCCTGCCACACATTGAATTGCTTGCATGTGTCTAGATGCTTCTTCAAATTTGAAGTACTAGAAGCCGTTGGACAGCTAAATTCTCTTCCACAGTAGTGACATTTGCATTTGAATGTGGCGGAACAAGGATACCCAAATCGAGGAAGGAATCGATTAGTATGGATTGAGGGCCTTGGAGGAGGAGACTCAGAGGCAGTAAAAGGATTTGACGTGATTGATGAAGGCAATAGAGGGAGAATCAAATGCCTTCGAGTTTCTCAATGAAGTAGAAAAAGAAGAAACTCTATTTTCCCCAAATTAATTAAACATAGATTTTTAAGTATTTGGGCTTGTCCGCTGTCCATGCGGTCTAGCCTGTTTTTGACCACTTGCGAAAATGGTCTTAGCCCATTTGGACTGTTTTGTATTTGGGCATGACCATAGATTGTTCATAATGATATGGACTGGTGATAACACCATATTTTACATGTTTTAAGGTCTTGTTTTCATATATTTTAATCCCACTTTGTATAGTTTTGGGATATTTTCATGCATTTGAGTCTCATTTGCATTGCATTGCATTTTAGATGTCCTATGTTGTTTTTGTGTTCTTTTTGGCTTGGTGGAGCCTTTTTCAAGTATTTGGGAGTGGCTTGGAGCAACTTGGATCAAAGGAGACACTTGGAGTTTGAAGGAAGATTGAAAGAGATGCAAGAAGACCAAAAATCAAAGTGCGATTGGTTTCAACCCGATCCCCAAAACCGATCCCCTCACCACGACCGAAACCACCCAAAATGCTTTAAAGATCGACTCAGAAGAAGGGTTTCCACTTGGATTTAGCTTCGACGATCTTCATGACAGTTGTAGATAATTAAGCTAGATTTCCAATGGAGGTGGATTCGAGTCATTCCGACCAGTGCTTCAAGAGTTATGGCCGATCTAGTGAAGACGTGTCGAGTCAATACCGAACGCAAGATCGTTGGCTGAATTAACACATGGGATCGGTTTGCAACCGATCCCCAAACCGATCAAGATTTTCTAGCGACTTTTCACTTGATTTAGGGCCCCTCCACTTGTGTATAAGTTCCACACTTATTAGTGCTTTCAAACCAACTCTACACAGACGAAAATCTCATCATATCTACTTCTTTTTACTGTTTAAGTCAACTTCTCTCTTCTCTCCTCAT
The DNA here is from genome assembly GCA_002933915.1 of Eutrema heterophyllum. NCBI lineage: Eukaryota > Viridiplantae > Streptophyta > Magnoliopsida > Brassicales > Brassicaceae > Eutrema > Eutrema heterophyllum. The sequence continues at coordinate 816,265 of PKMM01046243.1, read as the reverse complement.
GTGTTCATGAATCATTCAAGATCTACATCATTTTAGTGAAGATTTTCTTACTTTTCTTCTATAAATCCTCTTATTTTCACTATGTCTTGCTTTTGTTCGGTTTTGTTTTGTGATTTAGTTATGTGTGAGTAGTTTTATTATGGATTGTGGGAATGGTTGATTTAAAGGGATAAATGATGATCTTTTGATGTTTGGAGCAAGATTATGGAAGTTCTCATGTTTAGAAGTGGTCTTAAAGCTATGATTGAACTAGCTACTCAATTTCTAGATCATGGTCAATTTACACTTGGAAGAGGTTTGATAAATTGTCTAGAAGATTTCTAAACATGTTTTTGATGCTTAGCAAGGTGGAAATCGTGACTAAGAATCATTAATTGGTTTAAAAGGACTTATGTTTTATGCTTGTTGATAATTTGGTTGCAATTGGAAAATTAGCTAATTCAAATTATCAATGAAAGGTTTAGCATCATGGAAGTGAGTTAAACTATTTGTATGTTCTTTGCCATAGAATAAGCTCATTGAGTGATTAGAAACATCATTAGTGAATCATCGAATACTCATAATCGAATACCGTTCCCTACGATCCATATTTTTATCTTCTTGCTTAAATCCAATTTTAGTGTATTGTTCTCTTCGAATCTGTATTTCTAAAATAATTTTAGTTGTCTTGTATGTTTTTATTCTATGTCTTTATTTTTAGTTTTATCGTAATTAGTTCTTAAAACAAAAACCAACAAAAATCGTTTCGCTTAGCTTAAGTAGTTTCTTGTATTCTTACTGTGTTGTTCTTTCTCTCTGTGGATTCGATCCCTAAATACTCAACGACAAACCGTTATGATTGCGGTAGTCTACACATTAGGGTAATGGATGTGTTGAAAAACGACTAATCACTCATGGACAGACAGCCCAATTGACAGCTCTAAACTTAACATCAACAACGATAACAAAATCAAATACATCCCACATAATCAGAAGAAAGAGACAAAATCGCAGCCATGATTAGTAGGAACACTATGAAAAATACCATTCCAATTGATAGAAACGAAGATTGCCACACTAGAAATAGTTGTTGATTGAGCAAAGTACCTTTCTTGATTCGACTCAAAGAGAAACTCGAAAGCAATGGGGAAAAAAGAAGTCAAGCTTCACGTGACTAATCAATGAGTCGGGTCTAAGACCGGTAGTGACTTAATCGGGTCGGAATAATGTTCTTAACCGGAAAATAACTGAACCAGATGTAACCTGGTTTACATATTAACCGAAGAAGAAACTTAATGGTTTATTAGCAACAATTAAAGTATTAGTTATTTATTTATAATAGTAAACCCAAAGAGAAAGAAACAAGAAACAGATTGAATCTTCAAACAAAAAAAAAACAAATTCTAAAAATAGAGAACATTACATTTACTATATAAATCATCTAGACCAACCTAATATTCTCACCAAATCATCTAATTGGTAACCAAAAAAAACTTTTATCTATAAGACTCATTTAACATTTTGTTTATATACGTTATGACGACTCAAATTTTGAACAAAATATGCAGCTTCCTAGTGATTGCAGCTTTGTTCACGATGATATTTTCAACACAAATATCACATGCGAATAATGTAGAAATGTGTGTCAAACACTGTGTTCCGAACCAGTGGTTGAAAGAGGTAAAAAACGCAACACCTAAGATGTGCGAGGACGCTTGCAAAAAACTTTGCAATAAACAACAAGTTGGTCAAGAGAAATACATTGTTCCTAAAGGTAAAAGTCGGTTTTGCCAAATGTTTCCTTCAATGTGTACTAATTAAGTAATCTATAATCACAAAAACTTGCAATGTTTATATATAATGTCGATATTGCCATATTATATATACGTGTCTATTGTTCTCACGTGATAAAATCATTTCTCAATGTAACAAATATGTATTTCATCATTTATTGTATATCTTAATTTTCCAGCTAGGGGAATGCAAATGATGTAACATTCATATTGTATAGTATTGAAAGATCATTTCACAGTTTATCATACGGAAACAGTATTCCCTCATTTCTTCTTTCTTCTTCACATACATTTCAAATATTTATCTAGTTGATGTTTTTAGAGATTGAGGCTTGTAGAGCTACACCTTATCGCCGAAATGTCTCCATGCAAAACTCTCAACGAATGAAAGTGGTAGCTCTCCCAAAACAAGTAACTCATTAGTAGCCTCTTTGAAAACAGTTTCAGAAACTTTACTGATTTTGACGGTACCTTCAGTGCCTTCACGTTGCAAAGCAGCCTGCTTCTGTTTCATATCCTGCCACACATTGAATTGCTTGCATGTGTCTAGATGCTTCTTCAAATATGAAATACCAGAAGCCGTTGGACAGCTAAACTCTCTTCCATGGTAGTGGCATTTGCATTTGTCAATATTATCCTTTAGTCTCGTGTAATGCTCCCAAACTTTAGACCTTGTACATACTTGCTTCTTAGGTTTAGATGATGCTTCACTTCCTCTTGTAGTGTCTTTCTCTTTTCTTTTTCCAGTTTCTGACCGTCTCTTTGCAGTAGCATTCTTAGCCTCATGAACGTTGCAATCATCTTCATCTTAGGATATGTGGAAGAATCCATCTGCATGATTCAAAAACAACAAAGAGAAACCCGAAATCAGAAAAGAAAATTAGAAAAATATGTTTAAGAGCAAAGATATAAGACACTTTGTCTCACTTGAAACAAAAACATATTAGCTCTCACTTCAAACGACATTAAAGCAGAAATTCAACGTATCTACCAAAATAGTTACTTTGTGTTGTTTTCAGCGAGCGTATAAGTGTATTGGGTTTAGAAGTCCATCACACAAGAGCTAGGAAAACTATCGAGGGTGGTACCAGAGAATTAGATAAGAGAAATTGAAGAGAAAGTCAAATGTCTATAAAACAACACTTTTACTACGGGAATGGACCGATATATGGGAAATATTAGAATCTGATAAACACAAGAGCAAACAACTAGTAGCCAAAAATGTGGTTAAAACGCTAAGTATATTGATATATTTTGAGTAATCTGCAGACTTTGAGCCATAGTCGGCATAATTCGTTATCGCTTAAAGATGGTATTGAAGGGAGAAAGCCACCAGAAAAATAATTTCATGAGTTATATACTCTTAGACTCTTTCTGAAAATAATTTCAGGCACAACAAGTTTCTTTCTGAAAATCGGTAAGAAAAACCTTCGACTTAAAATCAAAGTGAAGAAAAATTGAAGAAGGATTCACAATTGCAAGGAGAAGAAATAAAGAAAAATTCGCCATAAACCCAAAATAGTTCAATTTTTTTTTGAAAAAGACTATTTTGACAATTTTCCCAAACGTTGTACTATCCTGACAATTTGTTTGTCATTTTGTACTGTTTTGGACCATTACCACTTGATATAATCTAATGTGATTATACCACTTGAAATGAAATGTCTAATTTTATGTCGTCTTGACGAGATTTACCATCATACAAATTACTCAGAGTCTAGACTATAGCCGATTGACTATCATATGTACACGTAATGTCGACATTGTTTTTTTTTCATATCGGGATATCTCCCCATCAGGAAGCTCGACTAGTCACAATCGCACCAATTTGTTATGATTCAAACTCTCAACTCTGTTTAAACTTCACTTTATTGATTACAAGCTATAAACACTGATTACAAAGAGTATATAGATCTGGAAAGATTCACTCTCTATAATCTAGATCACTCCTTCACTATCTCATATCAATCGCCAATCAAAGACTCATATCGCCTCTCAATCAACAACAACAAAATGCATTAGAAAGAAAACAAACAAACGGGATCATCTTAAACTCAAACCATCGAACGACAAAACCTTTGAAAGAGTGAGTCTTTCCTTCTTGCCAGCTCAACACGAACTCAAATCTTCAGTTACCTTCCCCCTCAACATCTTCTCTTCACTCTTATTCTATTCTCCTTGCTTCTTCTTCATGAAGTAAAACCTTATCGGGCATATCACAGATTTTTAAAAATGAACTTGTGTAGGTTTTAGCTTGATCATTTTAGTTTGTGTATGTATGAATATGCAAAGTGATCGTTTATATACATATCGTAAACAATCATACTTTCGTCTGTTTTCCCTTTTTCTTAAGATCTTTTTCAGAAATCAGTCAACATTTCAACCGTTTTCCGTAGGCCTGCGATAAAAAACCGAACCGAAGTTTCCGAACCTAACCGAAGGTTCTTGTATCCTCCTACCATTTTGCCGCAAATTGTTCCCTAGATTAGGCTGTCGAAAAATCGTATGGCAGCAGATTTTAAATTCCTCCTCTAATCACTAGAGATTAGCCCAAGACATCACAACAAAGTCTATTCACTGAATCATCCAGAACAAAATCCTAAACTATTATCCAAAAGAAGCTAACTTTTTGAATCTTCGGATCAAACCCATCGTCTTAGTTATAAGGATTTGAGCCACCATTAAAGAAAGTTTCAGACTTTTTGCCTTGACACAACACAAAACACAATCACATAATCTATATATATATATATATCTGTTCTCATCTATATGTAATATATATAAACAGATAAGAAGAATCCGGAAAGCAAAGTAATTTCCTATTTCTCTTTCTGTGAAAGCAAAAGTATATATTCAACTTACAAGATAGACACAGAGAGAGAGAAGAAGAAGAAGAAGAAATATACAAATCTTAATGGAATCAGAAAGGGCGATTCGGTGGTCGAACCGTGATCTGAACCGGTAAAGGTGTACCGGTTCCGGTACCACCGCAATTGCTACAAGCCGCACGACCCGAACCGGAACACCTGCGACATCCAACGTCTCCATCAGACCAACGAGAGCAGAAGCAAGTGACTCGTCCCGTGCCGTTACAGGTCGGACAACGAGGGAAGGGACCGGCCATGGGCTTTTGGTCCATGACCGATTTGACTAAAACCGCACCGGCTAAGACGCTAAGACCTGTGGCTAGCTGAGTGATGACGATCGGACCCATTTGTGTTAGAAGCGAAAGGTTGCGAATTTTGGGGATAACGCAAAGTAGAATCGTGAAGAAATTGAAGAAGAGAGACGTCGAAGGGAAAAAGATTTTTTTATTTTTTTTTGTTTACAGACAAAAGTGTGGTCTTATTTTATTTGATTTTCTTTCGGTTTATTCTGTATTCATTTAAATAAATAAAATTCAAGAAAATATAATTTTGGGATAAGGAATGGTTGAGACATTGCACACGTGGGCTAGTGAGGGTTTAGTTCTTTATGAGGAGATTAATGAGCCAGCCGTGGGTTTTGAAGCTGTTAAAGTTTTGGATTTGGGTCTCCATTGGGCCGTGGGAGTAAAATATCTTCTACAAACTTAAGTTGTTTTTATTTTTTTTTTATTTTTTTGTCCAAATTCTATATATTTTTTTATTTTCTGTCCAAATTCTATTTGTCCTAAAAAGAGAAATTAGGGTAGATAACCATGAATTCAAAAAATATTAGCAATCTAACCATATATTTTTCTGGCGACTGTTTAAAAAAAAAAACCCAACTTTGCCTACACTTTCTTCGTCTCTTATACATCTCTTTCTTTTACGATCCATTCCTCTTCTCTCTCTTTCTCAAATTTTTTTTTCAGTAAACACACATTAATCTAATTAAAAAACTTATTTTTCTTACACATAGCAATCTAATGATACTCATATACCCATGCTTCCGGTGATGATGACGGCGTAGCATCGACGACCGTTGATGAATTGGCAAATATACCCGAACCACCACCACTTTTTGTTCGATCTCCGCTGCAACGATCAACAGAAATCCGTCGACGGCTCTCTCCAAACTCCATAGTCGGCATCCAATTGCCCGCACAGTTCCGTTGTCTCTACCGCCACTTTCGAGGGTTCTGGTAGGACAGACAAAATCATCTCTCAGATATGTATAGACAAAATCATAAGATGATGAATATCATGATTTATTGAAAAACCTTGTTTTAGCACGGTAACTTTCTTTTTTTACCATAATATATATATTTTATTAACAAGTTATATTATTTTTTAGCGCGTTAAACAAATTAATAACACATATAACACACAAACCAAGAAAAGTATTTCTCACAAATATATATATACGTTAATATGGAAGTTAACGTTCAACGAATTAATTAGTGAACTAAATAAAAACATATATATATATCTAGATGTTTATATGGTACAACAATACGAAAGCTAACAAGCAACGATTGAGTTACCCTGTTAAATATAAAGTTGGAGATACATTTAAATATTTATCTGGTACAATAAATATTTTAACATGTTATAAGACTATTGTTATCAATCTAATATGTTTTATATCACGGTAAATATAAAATTAGGTTTAAGTATAATGTTTATAGGTAATACAACAATTAGTAACATGTTACAAAAAAAATTGTATTCCTTCACAATAATAACCACAGTGGCCGACGCCGGCGCCGTCATTGGTATATAGATTTCGTTAGATTGCCACCGGTAAGAAAAAGATGTTTTGTGTTCGAAGTTTTATCAGATTCATCTCTTATTTTTAGTTAGATCAATTTGTATTTTTTGTTTTTTGATTTCCCTATAGGAAAAAGAAGAAAGAGAAACTGATAATATTTCTGCTTATGTGGCACAAACAATTGGGCAGTATGGACTTCTCACCCATCCCACGCAATAGTGACTCGAGTTTTTTGAAAACTTTAGTTACTTAGCTAATTATTTTTCATCTTATAGTTATCTACCTTTTTTTTTTTTTTTTTTTGTCAACAACCTAAATACCTAGAACGGTTCAGAGATCCAAACCGGGGGTACCGAGTTTACATAAGTAATATCTAATGGGTAGACGTGAGCACTATGTGCTAGCTTGTCCGCCTTTGTGTTGTTTGCGCGTGGGATGAGAGAGATAGAGAAAAAAGTAAAAACCTCCTTACTCTTCACGAATTCCTCCAAATGTAATGTGAAAGCCGGCCACTCATCGGGTGTAGACACCATCTTCACCAGCTCGGAGCAGTCTGTTGCAAAAGCTATCGCCGTCTTCTGGTTTGCAATCATACAATGCATAGCCCAAATAAGTGCTTCTAATTCCGCGTGTAGGGGAGAGAGACTTCTTCGTAAATTCCTTGCTCCTACGATAGTTCCTTCCACCCCTTCTTGAAAGCAATGCCATCCTATTCCCGAAAAAATATCTGTGTCTTTCCAAGATCCATCAATATAGCACTTCCATCCATCATAATGTGGAATCGCCGGAGAAGGGCCAAAGCTTTGGGATATCATTGCTTGATCGCTACTTTGTGCCGTTTCCCAGATTGTTGCCTCCGATTCCGCAAGCTTCAAAGTTTCTTGTGGATTTCTATCCATATTCGAAAACACTTTATCATTTCTCGCTTTCCAAATGTACCAGACAATCCAAGGAAATTTTTTATTCTGGTTTTCTCTTGGGAGTCTCCAAAAAAGATAATCAAAATTAGAAAACAACGATGACATTGGGAAAACACCCGGGGGTGATGGTATCTGAGATAGTGCCCATGTTTGTAGAGCAGGGTGACATTCAAAAATGACGTGATTGATTGTTTCCTCTTCCGCTCCACACCGCACACATCGTGTGTCACAATTAATCCCTCTAGCTCTTAAATTTGCTGAAACCGAGAGACATCCTGATATGGCTTGCCAAATAAAATGTTGTAATTTCGGTGAACATCTCAGTTTCCATGTATGGACCTGTAATTTCCTCACATCCGGGCCATAGAAAATATTTGTACCGTCATATGAGTTTTGTTGTTCGACCTGATATCCCGACTTCACTGTATATCTTCCCGATTTCGTATAGTGCCATCCAAGAGTATATGGTCTATAAGTGCTGCTTATAGGCATACTTCGAATAATTGTCACGTCTGCCGGATCAATAATTGCATTTATCAACCCCATATTCCACATGTTTGTCTCTGGGTCGATCAGATGATTGACCATGAGGTTCGGGTAATAGTTATACCCCTTACATATTGCTGATCTCGGGCGAGAAGATGGTATCCAAGGGTCGTTCCATACTGAAATAGAACATCCTGAACCAACTCTTTTAATTAGTCCTTTTCTAACCAGAGGTCTAGCCGATATAATGCTCCTCCATCCATACGACGGGGAGTAGCATCTTACATTGTCTAAAGGGTATGTGTTCCGAAAAATATCGACCCTTAAAAACCCGCGCAAACAATGAGTCTGGTTTATCCATCAGCCGCCATAACTGTTTTGCTAATAGCGCAGTGTTAAAGTCCTCCACTGTTCGAAAACCAATTCCCCCGTCTGATTTACTTCGACATAACTTTTTCCACGCTAACCAATGCATTCCTTTTTGTTGTCCATTTGAATTCCACCAAAACCGTGCCGCCGCACTTGTTAATTTTGTGGTTATAGATTTTGGTAACCTAAAACATGACATAACGTATGTTGGCATTGCTGATGCCACCGATTTGATTAGAACCTCTTTACCTCCTTTAGATAATAACCTTGACGTCCATCCGTTAACTCGGTCCGATTGTCTCTCGGCGACAAAATTAAAAATCTTGCTTTTTGCTCCTCCGAGACTTTCCGGAAGGCCTAGATATGATCCCATACCTCCAATGGTAGAGATTCCTACATTTGCTTGACCTCATTTTGTACCGTATCATTTACCGAGTATCCAAATTGTAAAGAAGACTTAGCATAATTGATTTGTTGTCCAGACACTGACTCATACTGTTGAAGTATGTGTAGGATGGTCTGGCATTCATCTTTGGTTGCCTTACAGAAAAATAGACTGTCATCAGCAAAAAGTAGATGTGACACTGCTGGGCTTGCTCTCGCAACCTTTAAACCCGTGAGTAACTTCTCTCTTTCCGCTTTCCGTATGTTTGCTATTAAAACCTCCGTGCAAAGTATAAAAAGATAAGGTGATAAGGGGTCGCCTTGACGAAGCCCTCTCTTAGGGATTACTCGTCCTTTGGGTTGACCATTTATGAGGACCTTGTATTGTACTGATTTAATACACCACATCATCCATATAATCCATTTCTCCGCAAAACCAAACTTTCTCAAAAGATTTTCAATAAAAGACCATTCTACCCGGTCATACGCTTTACTCATATCCGTTTTTATCGCCATAAATTTGCCTTTGCATGACTTATTGGTTCGTAATCCATGAAACATTTCTTGAGCAATCAAAATATTATCTGAAATTAATCGTCTTGACACAAAAGCTGATTGAGTCTCTGAGATAAGGTGTGGTAGCAGACGCTTTAACCTTTGGCATAAAACCTTTGAAATGATTTTATATCCCACATTACAGAGGCTTATAGGTCGTAATTCTGTCATACGACTGGGTCTCTCTGTCTTCGGGATTAGACAGATATTTGTCATATTCAACCGTTGATCAAAGACCCCCGTCTCAAGGAAACCGTTAACCAATCCTACAATATCCGCCTTTATTATTTGCCAAGATTGTTGAAAAAATAAAGCTGTCATTCCGTCTGGTCCCGAAGCTTTTTCCGGGTGCATCATAAAAAGTGCAGTACGTACTTCCTCTTAGGTAGCCATTGCCGTAAGCATCTCATTATTGTTCTCTGAAACTAGTGACGAGATTTCACTCAGCGCATCCTCAAATTCCGTCGGAGAGGTAGATGAGAATAATTCATCAAAATAACTTACCGCCACTTGTTCAACCTCCTTTTTAGATGAGACCCACCTTCCCAAGGCATTATGCAAACCAACTATCCGGTTTCTCGCCCTTCTTTTCTTTACTTGTGCATGATAAAACTTTGTATTTTTATCCCCCACTGTTAACCATAGAGTGCGACTTTTCTGTTGCCAGAACAACTCCTCGTCTCGATATGCTTCTTTTAATTTCCCTGTAATATCCAGTAATTCCTCCTGAGTCCTAGTATCATCATTTTGTGCCTCTTCTAATGCCCGTTGTAACTCATTTATTTTTTCCTTACCGAATGGTAAGTTATTTTTCCGCCTTATTAACTCCAAATAAAACAGACTTGAGTCAGATATTTGATCATGTGTAATGGATTTATATTGAGGTTTCTCAAATTATATGATTTTTGTTTTGTTTTTTGTCGTCTGAATTATATGGTTTTTTATATATAAATTAATTAGTTTTTTTTTATTGTATTCTGCATATTAATCTTATCATTAGTTGCATTGTGTTTAGGTAGATAATAATGATATTTTAATTTTGAAAAAACAAAAAAGTAAGTAATTTCTTAATATATGTGAAAAAACTAGAAGTATAACATGTTTAAACAAAAATTATTTCATTTTTTTTTTCAAGTTTCCATGCAAAAATTAAATTGATTTGATATGTGTGACTATTTGTATTTGCAGTTTTTATATCATTAGCTAAATTATTTAAAGTTACATATTGAATGGTGTTTTTTCTTCTGCCATATGGTGTTTAATATTAATACGAAAAACATAGGCTCAAAAAAAAGAAAACATAAACCCAAAAAAGAGAAACATAAGCCCAAACATGGAAAACCATACATGAACAAAACCAAAAGCAAAGATAAATATAAAAAACCAAACCCGATCGAAGAAGCCAAAAACCGATAAGAAATGGAGTCAAAAGGAATAGCAAAAAAGTTCTAAACACTAAGGAGGTGCATTGAATTGGGCATTTGTAGTAATTTGAATTAAAATAACAAATACTATGTTATTCAAACATGTATTTTAAAAAGTTTACTAAAATTCAGTGTTATTTGATATATGATTTGTAAATGTCTCTTAAAATCCACGGTTATTGGAAACTTCAAGAGAAGTATTTGGATTTTAATGATTTCAAAAGATTTTAGAGAAGTTTTTTTGTTGAAAATATAAAAACCTAAATCTCATGGTTTTATGTGGGATTGTAGAAAATTTTAAACCAAATTATAACAACTTCCTTAAATTCACCGAATCATCTAAAATATTATTAAAACCGATTGTGTGGAGTTTTAGAACTATAGTTTGAAAACAGGCTTTGGCCATTTAGCCGACGAATTTCTTTGACGGAATGACTGGGTTTTGGGAGCGATGGATTCGTCTCTGCAAGCATTATAATGTTGACCGGTCACAAATAAGATTAAATGAGCAAAATGTTTTCCTCCAACTCTTCAAAATTTCTACCATTCAACAAATTGTGTAAATCACGTTACATAGTTTGATAAATTTTGTAGTTGCTACACCATCAAGACTTGAAATTCTAATGTATAGCATGACAAGACGATTTTTAAGACAATTGTTACGGCTCTCTTAACCCCATGAAAATCAATAGACAACAAAGAAGAGAGGACTTGGTGTCTTGCAAGTTTCACAGATCCCATCTTAACGTTAACACTATGCCTGCCTGATCCTTACATAAAAATATCTTATTAGGATTTAGAAGGCATACACTTTCAGTTATAAAACTGGTTCAAGCTGAAGTAGCTCTCATTAAACTGGCCTACCCCGTTTCTATGCATAGTGGTTGGGCCCTCAACCGCTGCTGGGTCCGGCTGCCAATAGCCGGATACTGAATTGAGTTGAGTCACAGACCGGTGAGCCACGGGTTGTTGGAGGTTGCTTGTGGGATGGTGGTCAAGGGTAAACCGTCTTGGTTGGTCAGATGAAACCCATGATGTTGACTTTGACAGAAGAGAGAGAGCACCATCAAGATCTTGAGAAGTACCCATGTGTGAAGAGATTGTGACCTTATCTAATAACCCGCATAAAACACGCATAATCAAGATCATGAATACAACAGATGAAGATGTACTTGAATCAAGGAGAGAGAGAGAGAGAGAGAGAGAGAGAGAGAGAGAGAGAGAAAACAAACCTTTACTGAATAACTCAGCTCTCGCGGTTTTCGTTTTGGGGTCCAACAATCCAAATCCACATTGCTCGGTGAACAGCTTATTGGAAGTCTCGGTCTTTGCAGGTTGTGGCATTAACCCTCTTGATGGTATGGACTTCGAACTTGGCCATAGAAACTTTTCCTCATTTCTTGGATGGATAAGTGCAAATCTGTTCCATACAAAATCCATCTGCTGTTTCCCATCTGCATACACAGAATGACAAAAGCATCTCCAAATTCTCCATCAATGTGATTGTTGTGAACCCCAAACTAACACGAAATGATATAAGTGATTGTTGTATATACCATATTTCAGATTTCATATAAGGATTAGGGATAAATGATTGTTGTATTTACCATATGTCCTCCCGGGATTTGGCTTGCGACGTCTTGCATTGTGATCTGAGAGACGCCTGCGACAGCTACGTTTCTTCTCATCAAACTCAGAGAGACAGTGGAACCTTTGGAGACCAAAAACCATAAAAGTTATATGATGTCTTTAAGGCTTTTGCTAACTGATTAAATCCACTTCTCTCTTGAAAAAAGATTAGCTTTTTACCTGCTACATTGTTGGCAGAACCGACGTTCGACGCCACTCACAATGACTTTAGGGAACTTTGAATGGTTTTCACAAATCCTGTGTTTCCGATGATAGTCTTTAGCTGACGAGAGATCGAGATTACAGCCTTCAACTTGGCAGTGAGGAGTTTGTAACCTCTGAGAAATGGATTTTGATTTCTTCACAGGAGAAGCAGAAGATGACACGAGGCTAACGGGTAGTGCCGAAACTTTCGCATTCTCCACTTCCCAAAAGTCTTCAAAGTATGTTCTCTTACCAAGCTTTAAACCAAGAACCGGATCACCAGAGCCAAAGGAAAGTTCAAGACTTGGAGAAGTATTGATTCCCTTTGCAAACTCTTCACTGCTCCCCAATTCTCCAGGAAGACTTTCACCAGCATCTGATGTAAAGTTGTATGTTCTCACTTCAGCTGATGAAGAGCTAATGGAAGTTGACTTTGAGCTTTTAGAGAAAGCATGAGCTAGATCAGAACCTGAACTACCACCATAAGCTACTGCAGCAAAGCTGGAAGAATAAAGAGAGGTGCAATCAAACCCATCAATTTCCCAATCCATTTGTCGTAGCTTTCTAGGAATTTCAGCTGATGAAGTACCAAAAGATATTAAGTTTTCCAATTCCCACTGCAACGATGGCTTAGCATTACACTCCATTCAGACACTGACCACCAAAATCTGAAAGAATCACATATTTCATAAGAGACTACAACTAGCAAATGCTTACAAGAAAAATCAACCTATAACAGAGAAAAGACCAAAACTATCAAAATGGATTCTTGTTAGAGAACTACATAGCATATATAGATTGCTAATGAAAACTAGAACATAACACTTGGTTTCCTTCTTTAACTCTGTTAGAAACCAGACCATGATGCCTCAAGTCCAACCTAAAACCAGAGCAAGAAGAAAAAGTGAAAAAGATAAAACGTATGTGACCAAGAATGATTTCAAGAAGAAGACGCATAATTGTGATAAGTCGTCGAAGCAAAGCGTTTTGGCATGAATAGGCAAAGAAGGTTAAAGATTGAGACAAATTCCTCTGGTTATTCTGGTTCTGGTTTGCGCTTAGGTTCTCTGATTTGCTCAAAACTCTATACATTTAATCCTTTTTTTGGAAAAAAAAAAGGAGAGATTTGCTTTCTAATCAATATACCATAAGAGAAAATACTAAAAACAGATCTCTAAGAAGCTCCCTCTCTTCCAATATTTAATTACAGAACCATAGTTTTTTTTTTTTTTTCAGCAATTACAGAACCATAGTTTTCTACAAGCAAATCAACTAGCAAAGTCAAGAGCAATAAAACTCACACAAAAACTTCAAACCTGTAAAAAGTACTCTTTACCTAGGAAAAATTCTTCATTTATCTTCTCTGTTATTTTCATAGATAAAAGGACAAAACTCAACAGATCACACAAACACCAACATACCTAATAAAACTTATGGATTTCTGTAAGGTGAAACCAGAGAAAGACTGAAATTTTTTTTTTTTTTGAGTGAGTAAGATTTTCCATCACAATTTTCATCCACATTTATAACAAAACCAACAAAAGACACCCTGATTTTTTCATCACAAAACTTTTTTGCTCACCAATAATTCACATTCATTGAGTTTGTGGGGGCAAAATCTTTCAAGATGTAGGACCCCTCCTTGACAAATTTCATTATCAAAAGCTGTTTACAGATGCTGATTAACTACTCTAGCTGTCAAAATCATCCCTTTAATATTACATTCCTTAACATTTTGTCTACTAGTTACAAACTACTAAGGTTTCTAGATTCCTCAACACATTATAAATAGCTACTAGAATCAGTAATCCACCAAACCCATTAAGAGATCATGAACCCAAAAAAGTTTTTTTTTTATTATTATATAACGGAAAATGAGATCTTTAGGGCTAACGGAAAAGAGCAACAATTCTTTTAACCTTGTAGAGAAAGTGGGTTTTTACAAAAATTAGGGTTTGAGATTCATCAACTAATTAGATACAAAATAATGGATACTCGAAAAAAAAAAATCTGGAAATAAAGAAAAATTAAGAGAGAGAGAGATAGAATAAAGTTGCAAAAATCTCAGCCGCAAATGGATGTCTCACCATTTATGGTAAAGAAGTTCTCCTTCAATATTATCACAACTTTTCCTCTTTTTCCATCTTTCTTAAGCTAAGTAAATAACAAAAATATCTACTTTAAGCTTAATAAGATTTATAGAAGAACCAAAAAGAAAACCCTTCTGGAAAATAAATCTAATAAAAGATGGGTACCTGCCGATTAGAGAATTAGGGAAGGATCTCGTCGTCAATAGAGTAAAGCTTCCATTTTTGGCTTGACACAATACTGAGCATTAGAGAGAAGAACAAGAGAGAGAGAGTGGAGAAAAGAGGAGAGAGAGAGCATGTGGTGTGTGCAAACGAAGTACCAAGTTGGGAGATGGGGAGGGGTCAAACTGCTTTCACCAGCTTCAACTTTTTTGGACGATTCATTCATTATCGAGGAAAAGCAAGATTTTATTATTTTATAAAACTTTATGATTTAATAAAATAATAATAAAAGCAATTTGATATGGAGAAGTTAAACATGTGGATTTTTGGTAGATCAAAAGAGCGTCGAAATCAAGATACCCCATGCTTAATCCTTAGTTAATTGATTTTCTTAGACTAAACACCCTTTTCATCTCTAACTTTTTTTTTTTGGGGACAAAAACCATCTCTAACTATAACTTCATCTTCCTCTGCTTCTCCCGTGTGTTTCCAGCCAGCGATGATGGGCTTCCATAACCACGTCGTCGGTTCTGCTTGTGTTTTATTGAATTTCTCGTTCTTCTCTTGGTTTAGCGAGGTTGTTCATCGTTTTTAGGTATTTTTTTTTGTTTTTCGTGTTCTTGGTTTTGAGTGGGCTTTGGCTTTTTGTTTGATTTGTTGTTGGTCGAAGAGCGATTTGTGATTTGAGGGTTGCCGTTTTTAGATTTGGTGAGTTTTAGTTGGCTGGATGAGTGGAGCCGCCGTATCTATTGGATCATCGGTGCGGTTCGCCCGCAAACGTCTTCTATCTTTGTTCAGATCTAGATCTTTTCGCCGATCTGTTTCTCGTGGGTTCTCCTGTCTTCAATTCTGTCTTCCTCGATATTTTCGTGTTCTTGGTTATAGGTTTGTTACTGTTGGTTCGTTTTTTTCTGTTTCGTCTATCAAATGCATCCTATTTTGAGTTTAGAAACATCATCCTTCATTTTAGAACTCCAGATCAAACTCAAAACTTCGGGGTTTTACCGGTTCTTGAGAGGCAATTCGAATGTCTCGGTAAGTTTCTGGCTCAGTTCCACCTGCTTTTATCAATCTCTCCTTGCTTACTTTATTCTCTGTAAGGTTTTGGTGTATCTCAATATTATTCTCGAATTAGGTTTTTGCCTTTGATTCCTTTGTATTTATTTATTTGTAATCTTTTATCTTTGTTTTGTTATGTTCTGGTTTGTTTTAATCGGTATGTATCAATAATAATAATCCGATGAAAAAAAAAAAAAAAAAGACTACACACCCTTTTAAGAGTAAGTTCTTGGGCTCTTTAACCAAAGAAAAAAGGGTAAGAGTAATAAGTTCTTGGGTTATATTATTTTTATAACATTTATTTACAGAAATGAAAAGTTGGTTGGAGTTATCATTGTGCTGGAAGACAAACCGCTCATCAGGTATGGCTCAATTATATTATTATATAACTACTTGTGATTTTTTTTATTTGAAACGGTCTCTAAAATAAAACTGTATTTTTAATTAAATAAATTTGTGCATTAGACGGTTCTATCGAGGATTGGTATTTTGATTAACGGTTTTCTGCGAAAAAAAACTTTTTACCTTTATTTTTTTTGTAAAACAAATTTTTAAAGTCAACCCCCTCACCTCCAAAATCACCCTATGGGACGTCGTTTTGGCTCATTTTTAAATACAATTGACACATCCACATTACCATTGTGCAAAGATCGTTATTGATGTCATAACCATATAATTATATTTATATATATTAAAATGATGTATTTTGTCCTTTGAATATTTTTGACGGTTGTTCTCGGTTTTCGCGGTTTTGACGGAAAAACCTGGTTTCGCGGTTTTGAAACCAAAATCAGGTTTTCCCGTCAAAACCGAGAAATCACGTTTTCCCGTCAAAACCACAAAAACGCGTTTTCCCGTCAAAACCGAGAAATTACGTTTTTCGGTCAAATCCACAAAAACGTGTTTTCCAAGAAACCCGCAAAATCAGGTTTTCCCGTCAAAACTGCAAAATCACGTTTTCCTGTCAAAATCGCAAAATCACATTTTCTCGCAAAAACCGGGAAATCATGTTTTCCCGCCAAAACCGCAAAAACGTGTTTTCCCGTCAAAACTGAGAAATCACGTTTTCTCGCCAAACCCGCGAAAACGCGTTTCCAGCCAAAACCGCAAAATCAGGTTTTCTCGTCAAAACCGCAAAATCACGTTTTCCGACCAAAACCGAGAAATCACGTTTTCCCGCCAAAACCGCGAAAACGCGTATCCCAGGAAAACGTGATTTCTTGGTTTTGACGGGAAAACCTGATTATGCGGTTTTGACAGGAAACGCGTTTCGCGGTTTTGGCGAGAAAACGTGATTTCTCCATTTTGACGAGAAAACACGTTCTTGCGGTTTTTGCGGAAAAACGTGATTTCTCGGTTTTGGCGGGAAAACATGATTTTGCGGTTTTGGCAAGAAAACGTGATTTTGCGGTTTTGGCGGAAAAACATGATTTTGCGTTTTTCCCGGGAAACGCGTTTTCGCGGTTTTTGCCAAAAACGTAATTTCTTGGTTTTGACTGGAAAACGCGTTTTTGCGGTTTTGGCGAGAAAACGTGATTTCTCGGTTTTGACGAGAAAACGCGTTTCTGCGGTTTTGGGGGAGAAACATGATTTTGCGGTTTTGACAGGAAAACCTGATTTTGTGGTTTTCCCGAAAAACACGTTTTTGTGGATTTGGCCGAAAAACGTTATTTCTCGGTTTTGACGGGAAAACGCGTTTTTACGGAGTTGGCGGGAAAACGTGATTTCTCGGTTTTGAAGGGAAAACCTGATTTTGGTTTCAAAACCGCGAAATCAGGTTTTTTTTCAAAACCGCGAAAACCGAGGACAACCGGCAAAAATATTCAAAGGACAAAACCCATCATTTTAATATATATATAAATATAATTATATTGGTTCATACAACAATAATGATCTTGACACAATGGTAATGCAGATCTGCTAATTGTATAGGAGGTCATGAGTTTGAATCTTGGTTTTGCATTTTCTGGATTTTAAAAAGAGCCAAAACGACGTCGTTTTTCTCATTGATACATGGGTATATACGATTTGAAAAACCTTTACACGACCAGGGGCTGTTTTGCGGGTGACTTTGGAGGTGATGGGGTTGACCTGCATTTTTTTGAAGTGAGGATTTTTCTATCAAAAAAAAAAAAGGTCAATGGTTTTTTTGCAGAAAACCCTTTGATTAATACTAGGTAGTAATCCGCACAAATATCTATAGGGTTTTTTTAATATCAGAGTATGAAATGAAAATATGGACCATAACAATTTAAAATTCTGAATCTAATACATAGGATTTTTGTAAACCATCTGAGCCACAATAATATAATAGATATTATTTAAATTTGATGAGATTTGTGTGTCAAAATCAAATAATATGAAAAATATAATCCGAAAAACTCTATAAATAAAGAGAAATTCACACTCACACACACTTTCTCAAAATGGAATTACTAAAAACACACTTTGTGAGTTTAGACACTTTGTGTGCTTTTTGGGGTGTAAAATGACATAAATGTCACTTTTACCAAGAGGTATTTACCCTTCCCCATTTACTATATATTTTTTTTATTTTTTTTCATCTCACACATCCCACACATTTTTGTTTTCCTTATGTTATTTTTATAAAAAAATAATTTAACAATTATTTTTTCACAATCAATTATATTTTTTCTCAATATTTTGATACCAATTTCACAATTTTTTAATAAGATGTGAAAACTGGCGGGCATTGTAGTCGGAATTTTTCCGTCGGACACTGGTCGTCGGAAAATGGTCATAACTTTTTTGATACATTTTCTGACGGCTTTTCCGACAGATTTTTAACAAACAGTCCCCACCGGAGGGATTTTCGATGATTTTCAGGCGAAGTTTTAGTTGGAATGCCTTGTCGGAAAGTTGTCGATATCCGTTGAAAAAATTTCGGCGGTCATTGTAGTCGGAATCCTGTCAGAAAGTTGTTGGATATCCTTCAGAAAAATTTCCGGCGTCGTATTTTATGCCCCGTTTTGAATATATATCCCTTTGGCTAACCCTCTCGATCTCGGATTTGAACTCCAAAGAAGGGTAACGATAACCCAAACAAGAAAATTCATGGCTCGGAAGTCGAACTGTGTGGATAGGACGCTTGCGTATCCATGTAGTTGCGCACCCGTGTACAATATTCACGTGGATACGCATGCATATCCATGTAGTTGCGTACACGTGGACGATATTCGAGTGGATACACATGCATATCCATGTAGGTGCGTCCACGTGGACGATATGCGCGTGGATACACACATGTCTATCCATTTAAATGCGTACACGTGTACACAGCTATGTGAATACGCATGCGTTCAGTCAATGTGTTCGAACCACATGTAAGTAAAATATTGTGAAATAGGTATCAAAGTATAGAGAAAAAGAAAAATGATTTTTGTTTATAGTGCAAAAATCGTGAAATTATTTTTTTTGTGAGAAAAAATAAGCAAAACAACATAAATGAGGTGTGCAAAACCAATAATAATTAAAAAAAAATGATTTTTGTTTTAGAAATAAAGATAGAAAGGTATTTTGGTCTTTTTATACTCCTAAAAGCACACAAAGTGTGTTTAAACTCACAAAATGTGTTTTTTTTTTGTAATTTGAAAGTCAAAATGTGCCCTATAGTGTAACACACTCATAAATAAAATACAATGCTATTATAAACATTTTCTTATTTCGTCCTTATAGTATTTTTCCAAAATTTAACATATTATCTTAATATAAGATTAATTTTAAGAGTTTCTGAAAGTGATTTACACACTAAAAAATGGAATGATAAAAAATTAATTTCAAAAATTGTGAATCAAACATCTCGAAATTGGACTTATTGCAAACAAAGATACAATATTGGTGTAAAATATATTGTTATATAGAAAAAACCATTTTTGTATAACAGCGTAGAGATAGAATTGTAAAATATAATGTTATATATAGTGTATTTCACTATTAGAATAAATTAACTCTAACAGTTATGAAAAGAAAACTACATGTGAATAAGATTTCGTATATATAATAAGAATGATAAAACTAAATAAAACAAATGACTAACTTTTGACTCCATTAGAACCATCTCGATTGGTAGTACCAACAACAATATGGTATTGTTTTGCAAAGTCTTATGATATTCACCTTTATTTTTTACATATTCTTCAAAAGTTTCAAATCATCTCTATAATATTATTTAAGAAGACATTTTTGAAAATAAATTTTTTTTTGTAAGTTATTACATGAAATGTCATTACAAATAAGTAAATATAATTGAAATAGGAAAGAATATAATTGTCTTTTAAAATTATTGATGAGAATATGAAAAATATTTATTTTCCATTAAAAATGTTATTTACTATTTAGTTGCTTAATTATTATTATATTATTAAATAATAATCAATCCATACATATTCAAAGAAAATATATTCGAGATCTAGTAATATTCTTCACTATGATTATTATATTTTATTTGAATATATATCAAAAAAAGTTTGAAAAAATATTTTACTAATTTTTTTAAGGGTTAGACACGAGAAAATTGATTTTTTAAGAGTTTGTGGACTGACCACAAAAACAATAGTCATTAAGCGGTGCATATTAGAGTTATGTTTTCAAGATTATAGATTTTTGCGGGTTAGTCCGAATAATATTTTAGTTCATTGCAAAATGGGTTAAGTAGATATTTTAGTCCGGGTTGACAGTTCTATATATAATCATTAGTTAGACATATTATAAAATTCAGATAAATTTATTTTTTCTTAAATTTCAAAACAATTTTTAAGAAAAAGTTATCACGCGCTATATAGCTAAAGCGGATTGAATTCTAGTAGATCAATTAAAAAAAAGAATTATGAGAAACAAAGATTATAATTAGATCAGAAATGCTATTTTTTTTAAAATGATGAGTAAAATTTTTATGGTAGACATTTCTTCTTATATAGAGTATAATTGTAGGGTTTCCAAATAACGTTATATAAATTTTCCAAATTTTGAAAAATTGTTAAATAATCAATAATAAACAGAAATAAATGCAAAAGATGTTTGATAACTATTTTAGGTAACTAGCAAATTCCATCTGCATTATATTTGCAAATTTTTGTAACTGATATTTTGTCGTATCATTTTCTAACGTAATTTTTATTTAATTTGAATATAATTAAATGATGATTTGATGATATTTATAGTGCCAAAAATTAAAATGAATTCCAATTTCAAATTACATAACTATGTTTTGTTTATTTTTTATTGCAATGTTTCTTTGGAGTGATGATATAAAATTATTTTTGCAGAATTTTATATTCAATGATAAATGAAGAAATGGAAATATGATTTTTCATTATGAAATATGTACGCGATTTAAACGATATTGATATAGATTTTTGTTTTTTGGCGTGAAGGTTCTTTTAAATGGTTAAACTACAATGATTTTCCCAAAAGTATAAAAAATATAAAATAATTGATAGAAATATCGAATGCGTAGTTTTAGTTAAATATTTGTGTCAATTATAAATAAATATTTTTGGTAAATATGAAATGTAAGACTAATATTTTTCACATTAAAAAAATGAAAAACAAAATTTTATTTTAGAAATTAAATAACTTATAAATTAATATTGATTTAACAGTGTATATAAAATCTCATAATAAAACTTATATAATTATGCACATTAATCAAGTAAAACATAAGTTTAATGTGAATGACATGAATACAATTATTCTAGAAAGTGAAATCTTTTTACAAAAATATTTTGAGAGTCTATATGATTATGCATATTAATCAAGTGTAACATAAGTTGAAAATGAATGACATGAATGTAATTATTCTAGTAAGTGAAACTTTTTTTAAAAAATATCATGAGATGTTCTATGGTAATGACACATCATCATAACATAATTTTAAATCACATGTCTAGCCAATGTTTTTTTTTACCAGTCCTTCTCAATTAATGTATAGGGGATAAGGAAACCAGTCTACAAAAAAAAATATATATATATATATATGTTTAGGGGATTTTTCGTCTTCTCGGGGTCAAGTCTCCTACAAAACGAGAAATGACGTCAAGATCCGAAAAACAAGATAGTGGTGTGTTTTCCGATGGCTCTCCGACGCCAAAGTCAGAAAACGATAAAGAAAAACCACATAGTGGATAGTCGGAAAACGGGGGTGAGGAAGAGTGCTTATTGGGTCCGAAAGAAATGATGGATCCACAACGGGCTTTAGATGGTGGGTTTTTTTTGGTTAAAGAGAAGAAAATAAGAGTGTGGGTGAAAGAGCTTCACGGTCTAGGAGCAACCATGAAGATGACCGGAGGATGGTCGAAAGAAAGACTTAGAATCTCGGAAAGAAATGAGAGCTAAGTGTTTAGAAATGTATAACACGAAATATCTCAACAAGTTAGAGCATCCCCTCCACACTAAATCAGATGGAAAACTTGCATAACTCGTTTCTACATCTGAAAGATAACCTAGGACATCTTTAAGCTTGATAGCTCTAGAGAGCATAAGAAGAGTAGAATTACAGTGAGTAGTTACGTCTAAAACCATACCCTCTTTAACATGAATTCCTATTGTTTTCACACAGTATTGAAACATTATTTCTCTATTTTCAGATTTTTTAACAAACTTGACACTATCTCTGATTTTCTGCAAAGTTCCACTAATCACAGCTAATCCATCTTAAACAATAAGATTTAAAATGTGTGATGAATCTTACATGAAAAAAATTTCCATTGCAGACCAAAACTTTTTGTAGTTGTCTCTTTATAATACTTCGCATGCTATCATTAGAAGAAGCATTGTCCACTGTAAGAGAGAACACTTTCTTCTCTAATCCCCATTCCTTCAACAACTCAATAAGTTTCATAGCAATAACAATACCAAAATGAGGCGGAGGAAAAACAGTGAAAGACAATATATTTGTTTGCAAATTCCAATCAACATCATGTCGTGTGCTGTCAAACATAGATAACCCTCAATAGTAATAGTCTACCAAAGAATTGTTGTCAAGCAAATCCTCCTAGGAATACCAGTTAAGATTTTCCCAAGTTTTTGTTTCTCCTACTCAATCTTTAAGACATTTGATGCTGTTGTATTTCTACTCCATAACCGAATAGTAGAATTAACATAAGCAAAAGCCATTATCCTTTTATATCCAACAAACGAATATGGGAGATCATGCTCAATTATGGCCATTGCAATCATTTCACGGAAAACCATCATATTCAGCTTTCGAAAACTAATTCCAAGGGTAATTTCAGGGGTCTTTGGACAAACTTTCATATGACGAAACAAAGTTGTTGTTCTATTTCAATGTACATCCAAGAAATAATGCACAATGATTGCACTATAATATCATGTTTACCATCTGGTAATTTCCCTCCAACTATTGTAATTTTTTTCCAACACCTAGTGACTTTACGGCTAGAGCGATGTGGTTTTTGTGTACCTTTCTTTTTCTCTGCACTCTTTAGAGGATTGCTTTCATGGTAATCCATATCTTCATCCATCACATGATCCATTTCTATCACTCAAATTATTTTCATCATTCAAGTTTATAACATCCATTTTTTTGAAACAACAGAAGATTTGAATCACATTACAGTAAATTGCATAAAAAGTGTTAGAATATCACTTTGAATCACATAAAATGAGTAGAACATCCAAGAAAAAAATGCTAAGAAATGCTAAGAATGAATGGATCTTAGACAAAGTAGGAAAAATCTGTATCCATACCTTTGGAAAGTGAGCAACAAATCCCCATAACAAAAGAAATGGAGAGAGTGAAGATCGATAGGATAATGCTGTTGATGAGATGCTTCTTCTCAAAAGCAAAGAGTGCCCACAACACTACAAATCACATCAAATCCAGATAATTGAAATCTCCAAAATACTATATATACTAAGTGGAGAAATCAAAGACATAAATTGTAAAAGCAAACTAAGTAAGGATAGAGAAATCATATAAATCCAAAGTTTATATCACTGCAAACACACAAGCTAGATAATCAGAGGAGGCTTTATGGCTGTAATCTTAATCAAATAAAGACAGCCCAAAGGAATCACCATTTGTATCTTCAATAAAACCATAGTTTTGACAGAGGAAAGATTTGATTGATGAATTGGAATTTTTTTTTATGAGACTATAAAAGTAAAGAAGAAGCATTTAATCGCGAATTCTGAATAAGGAACATCGTTACTTCAGTAAGATAAGCTAAACCCTAGAACTATCGAGAGAGGGAACACGATTTGATTTTTAAGGAATCGAAACAAAACGCGCACCAAAACCCGTAACTACCAAAATTCTACTGAAATTAACCGAAAAAATTACGGTTTGGTTCAGTTTGGCTATCGAATAATTTTTGTTTTTAAAAATTCTACCGAATTGAATCGAAATTTCTGACTTTTTTGAAATTCAGTAAAAATGAGGTAATTTCCTTTATATTCGATTAAATCTGGTTCAGTTTGGAATTTTAAATATATTTTCGCAAATATTGGTATAACTCGATATAATTTGGTGTAAGTCGGTTTGGGAAATAAAAAAACGAAGAACCGATAGGTTCAATTTTATCAAACCGAATGGAACCGGTTACTGATCCCAATTTGAAAGTTGTCGATCGGTTCAGACCTCTAAACCGAAGAAACCAAAAACCAAAAAGTTTGGTTCGGCTCGATTCGTTCAGTTCGATTATAAATCTCAGCCCTAATTCAACTCATCAACCGATTAGATTAGAGAAGTTGTATATAAAACTAGATTAGGCCCTGCGTATACGCGAGTTCATAATATAATATTTTATAATATGTAGGAAAAAAACTAAAAAACAAAAAGGCCTCGCATATACGCGGATTTATAATATAATATTTTATAACCTGTGAAAAAAAAAACTAAAAACAAAAAAAAGTGGGAAAATTTTAATTACGCATGAAAAAAGATTAAAAACGTTGACTCGAGACCACCAAAAGAAAAGCTTAACCATTATTTATTATTTATTTTATTATCTTTTTATTATTTGATTTTTATTTAAAATTTATAACATATATAAAATATTCAAGTTTTTTTATTCTTATTTGAATTAGGTTTAATTTTTATTATTTACCTATTTATATATCTCTATTATCCTAATACCTTGACGAATTGATTATATTTTGGAAAAAAATATTGGATTTTTGTTTTTTTTTTAATTTTTTTATGATTAGTAATCTATTATTTAATATCTTTAAAATAAATAGAAAAACTTAAAAAAAATTATTTACCTTATTTTAATAACTTTCCATTTTAGGATAAAATTAAATTTTCTATTTTTTATTTTTTTTAATAACTTTATATTTTAGGATTAGAAATCGGTTATAAATTTCAAACTTATCAAATTGGTGCGTTGTGACGTCTCGAACATAAGCGATGGAGGATTTGGAATATCCGATATCGCGTTTATCATCGATGGAAGATACTTTCAATGATTTGCAATCGGAAGTTGAGGTAATCAAGGGAGGATGGGATCGATTGACTAAATCAAACGGCGAGGTTAATAGAAGGATGTCGGCGATGGAAACGCATATGGCGACTCAATCTGAACAGATGCACAATCAATCGCAGATTCTGGTTTCAATTTCGAACACTCTTCAAAAGCTAGATACGAACCATTGTAAAGAACGTGCGATGTCGAAGTCAGTAGCGACGTCGTCGAATGTTCAACATCAGAGTCCATCTCCGATTCCACATCATGTTTCATCTTTTCCTCTTGAATCTGATGGAAATGAAACTCAGTTAGGTTATCGGGGAATTTCTGGTGTTTTATCAAATCGTGAAAGCTTGTTACGCAAAGTAGATAAGCCTATTTTCAATGGTACACTTCTGTTTGGTTGGATTGCTAAGGTTTGATAGGAAGATAATCCGTATGAAGGAACCGAAAGGTTTGCGTAACCACATCATTGCAGTTCTGAAGATAGAATCTAGTGCATTATGTAAGGGTTTTGGCGAGGTCTATCAACTTGACTGGAAGCACAAGAAAGTAGTAATTTCCACAAGTTACAAATCATATGTTTATGGTCTGAAACCTTGGAGTAAGTTTTCAAGTCAAAATCAATCTTCTCAAGGTGGTGTGGTAGATACATGACAACAACATAAAGGGTCTTGACTGATAAAACTAACTTGAGACCAAGACAGAGATTCAAAGATTCTGAGTTAGATGAGAAGAGAAGGAATGGGATTTGTTTCAAGTGTGATGGGAAATACACAGTGTACATAAAGCAGTGTGTTCAAATAGAGAATTATAAGTCATTACGGTTGTTAATGGCTATGAGTTAGAAGTCCTGGATGAGAATATGATGGAGTTAGAAGAGGAGACTACTGAAGAAGAGATGCAAATGATGCAATTATCTTTTAATGCATTTATGGGACTGGATTCTCCTTCAACTACTAAACTGAAGGGAACAATGGGGAAAACTACTCTCATATTTATGTTGGGCAGTGGAGCTACACAAAGTTTTGCGGATCCTCACGTAATCAAAAGGGCCAAACTACAATTACAAAGCTATAAGAACCTACAAGTGAAGTTGGGAACTGGTATTATGGCTGATGGCACAGCTGTGTGTAAAAAAAGTGGGTTTTTGTTTACAATGAATAAAGTTTTTCTCTAATTTTATATCCTTGGAGCTTGGTGGAGCGGATGTGATATTGGGGATGCAGTGGTTAAGGACATTGGGTAAAATGTGAAGTTGATTGGGAGCTACATGAGTGGGTTTTTAACTATGGTGGAAAAAGAGTCAAGATGACAGGTAATGTTGATTTACAATCTCAAAAGATTTCTCTCAAGTCATTATCTCCTGTCTATTCTCATAAACACAAAGGAGTTACAATTGAGTTCAATAATCAGACAGTCAAACAAGCTGATATACAGATTCTAGAAACATTGATGTTTGTTTTGGATCAGTTTCAGCTTGTTTTTGTTGTTCCTTCTGGTTTACCACCGGTACATGGTCATGAGCATTCTATCACACTGTTTTCTTGAGTGAATTCAGTGTCGGTGAGGCAGTATCGTTATCCACATGCCAACAAAGAAGCAATGGAGAAGATGGTCACCGAAATGCTCGAATCTAGAATTATCCGACCAAGTAAGAGTCCTTTCTCCAGTCTAGTCTTATTGGTGAGGAATAAAGATCAGAGCTGAAGATTTTGTGTCGATTACAGAGATCTAAATAGAGCTACTGTATCGGATAAATATCATATACCTATGATAGATCAAATATTGGATGAATTACATGGTGCAAGGGTGTTCTCAAAGTTGGATTTAAGATAAGGATATCATCAAATACGAATGGAGGAAGCAAACATTGAAAAAATAGCATTTAGAACACATGATGGTCACTATGAATTGTTAGTGATGCCTTTTGGTTTAACAAATGCTCCAACAACTTTTCAAGCACTCATGAATCAGATTTTCAGATCATTTTTGAGGAAATTTGTGCTCGTATTCTTTGATGATATTCTCATCTACAATTCTTCTTTGGAAGCCCACACGGATCATTTGAGGCTGGTGTTACAAGTGTTGGCTGAACAGTTGTTGTTTGCTAATAAGAAGACATGTCTTTTTGGTCAGACACAAGTGGATTATCTAGGCCACATCATCTCAGAACATGGAGTTGCAACTAATCCAGCCAAGAGTACTATAACAATGAAAGAATGGTCTACCCCTAAGAATGTGAAAGCATTGCGTGGGTTCTTGGGTTTAACAGGTTATTATCGCAGATTTGTACAAGGATATGGTTGTCTTGCAAGACCCTTAACTGAATAACTGAAGAAAGACTGTTTTGAGTGGTCCAACAAGGCACATGAGGCATTTGATAGTCTCAAACAAGCAATGATAACTGCTCATGTGTTAACATTACCAATTTTTGCAGAAGTTTTTGTAGTAGAGACTGATGCACAAAGTTATGGTTTGGGAGATGTACTGATGCAAAATAAGAAACATATTGCTTATTTCAGCCATGGATTAACAACAAGAGAGCAGTTAAAACCAATTTACGAGAGAGAGTTTATGGCCATTGTTTTAGCTTGTTTAAAATGGAAACATTACTTTATTAGCAGAAAGTTTGTTGTCCACACTGATAAAAAAAGTCTAAATTTTTTGTTGAAGCAACGTGAAGTATCCATGGAGTATCAACGGTGGTTGCAAAGGCTGTCGAGTTATCAGTTTGATATTATATACAAGCATGAGGTGGATAACAAAGCAGTTGATGGTCTTTCTCCTATACCTCAGGAATATGTGAAAGCTACACCTTCTACTTTGTTAGCTTTCACGGTTCCTCAAACTATACAATTACAAGATATATATGAAGAGGTTGAGAAATATGGTTTTATTCAAGAAGTTAAGAGGAAGCTGTTGAATGGGGAGCCGGTGAAGAAAGGTTTTACTGTGAAGGAAGACAAAGTTTGGTATAAGAAACGGTTGTTGATTCCACAAAATTCATCAATGATTCCTTTGATACTCCAAGAATTTCATGATGGTTATATGGGAGGTCACTCTGGGGTTTTAAAGACTTTGAAGCAGATTCAACAATTGTTTCAGTGGAAAGATATGCAGAAAAGGGTTCAAGAGTATGTTTCAGCGTGTGGTATATGTCAAACACATAAGTATTCGACACTATCTCTAGCTGGCTTACTTCAGCCATTAACTATTCCAGATAAGATTTGGCGGACATCAGTTTAGACTTTGTGGAAAGTCTTCCCTCTTCTGGTGGGATCAATGTGGTGTTGGTTGTAGTGGACAAGTTGAGCAAGTACATCCACTTTATTGGTTTGAAACACCCATTTACTGCAACTAATGTGGCTTCTAAGTTCATAAAGAAGATAGTTAAATTGCATGGCTTTCCAAAATCTATTGTTTCGGATCGTGACAAAATTTTCTTGAGCAAGTTTTGGAAAGAATGTTTCAGATTGTCAGGGACCAAGCTTAAGTTTAGCTCAACTTTAAGAAGGTTCCACGCAGAATTTTGAACTAGAAACATTGCTAAGGGATAGAGACAGGATGCTGGTGCATATCAAAGAGTATTTGCTACATGCTCAATCTTTGATGAAGGCTTCTGCATATAAACACGGAAGAGACGTGCATTTCGAAGTGGGTGAGATGGTTTATTTGAAGTTACGACCATATAGGCAGCACTCTGTCACTAGAAGATTGTGTCAGAAGTTGGTGGCTAGATTCTACGGCCCTTTTGAAGTACTTGAACGAATTAATCCGTTCTTGGAAGAGAATTGAATTCGACTTCAACCTTATCTTCATGGTGTTTAGCAACACCACGCATCTTAGTTGGTATTCTGGTTTTCCTTTTCTTGGTTTTTGGTTTAAGGGTCTGAGCTTCTCCAGTTTCTTCATGTTGCGTCTGGGAGATAGGTTCATCTAGCTTCCCTGCTTCCTCTTCATTGTCATGCTTCCCTGCTTCCTCTTCAGTAGGCTGCTTCTCTGCTTCCTCTGTAGTGGGCTGCTTCTCTGATTCCTCTCCATTGTCATGCTTATCTACTTCTTCTCCTTTGTCCTGCTTCTCTTCTTCATATTCACTATGTTGCTTATCCTCTTCTCATGATTCTATGTTCTCCAAAGCTTCTTCATCGTTTTCAATCTGCTTGTTATAGGCATGAGTAACAGTCTTAGTGCGTCTGGTGATCAACTTTCCAGGGACTGGTGAGATGCCTAGCTGACGGTTACTGCGTCTTGGAATGACTGGTTGCACTTTCGACAACATTTTCATACACCTGAAACACAACTGAATGTTCAAAAAATTCATAGAGAGATAAAAATATCAAGGAAAACTACCACAGTATACTAAGCCTAGCCCTATTAATCTACAACTAAAACTCTTTCACAATCTTCTCTATCAAAGAAACTCTCGTCATCAGAAGACTCGTTCCCCAAATCTTCACTCTACGGAAAGGATAGAGGAGCAACAACAAAATCTTCTGCTGTCTCTAGCTCATGATACCCTCTTGGTGGCGCCCTCATCACTACAAACCAACTTGATGAATCATCATCTCTGGAATAGAAAACTTGTTTCGCCTGTGATGCCAAAATATATGGATATTGGAGATACGCAGATTGGTTGACATTGAGATTCACAAGTGTAAATCCTTCTTCTTCTTTTACCCCATTTCCTTTGTTGGCCCACTTACACTTGAATAGTGGAACCTGAAACATGTGGTAATCTAGCATAATAATTTGTTGTATAACTCCATAGTACACAACCATATCTGCCATATGTCTATTATCTCTGGCACTGGCTCTACACATGCTAAAAGCTTTGTAAGTTACTCCACTGTTTTGAGTCTTACGCAATACATCCTCGGTGTGAAATTTGTGCCCATTAATCACAAACCCCTTATAGGTCTGAGCTATATTCCTAGGTCCATAAGCCAACCATCTCAGTTTCTCAGAATGATCATCTGAGTTAGAAGGGATCTACAACCACAATATATATAAAAAAGTATAGTTAGTGTTATATAAATATAATGAATTTTAGATTCGTGTTATATAATATCTAACCTTCTCTTTTACCCATTGTGAGAATCTCTCTGCATGAACTTTCCATAAAAGAGTTTCACTTCTACTGCATTTGACATCCACTGCTTGCAATTCCTCCAAATGCAAACTGTTATACAATATCAGAGGTTAGTTTGATCGAGAAGTATAAGTTGAAAGATAAGATAAGGGTATAAACTTACTCTACATATGGATTCATCACTGCCATGTTCATTAGAACATACCGATGAGCTATGTCTCGCTCTTTATCACTTAATTCAACTTGAGCAGCCTTCTGGAATGGGCGTCCTTCAAGAATGTGGTCAGATGACTCAACACCTTCATTACAGTTAACTAGTTGTTGAACCGGAACAGAATTTTGTAGGAACTCCATGCAGAATGCAACACACTCTCCAACCAGATAACCTTCAGCCATACACGCTTCTGGCCTAGCATAGTTTTTAACATATGCCTTTAGCGTTTTCATGTACCTATAGCTCAACCAGAAAAGCAGATAATATGTTAGTCAACTATTGCAAACAACTCAACCAAGAAAGAGAACCAAAGTAAATTAAAAAGGTTACCTTTCAAAGGGGTACATCCATCTGAAGTGGACAGGTCCTCCCAAACGAGCCTCCCTTGCTAGATGTATTGGAATATGGAACATAATATCGAAAAGGGATGGAGGAAAATATCTTTCTAACTGGCAGAATGTCTCTACACACTCAGCCTCCAGTAATATTAGCTTTTCTGGATCAACAACTCTCTGACACAACCTGTTAAAGAAACTACACAGTCTAATCACTGCAATCCTAGGTCCATTTGGGAGCAGTCCTCTCAAAGCAACTGGTAGCAGATTCTGGAGAAGCACATGATGATCATGAGACTTCAATCCACCAATCATAGGAGGATCCACAGAAACACAATTCGATATATTTGCAGAATAGCCATCAGGCCCTCTAAATAAACTTAGCCTCCTGCAAAACTTCCTTTTCTCATCCTTCGTCAGCCAATAAGCAGCTGGAGGTAAATAAGTTCTCTTACCTCCTTCCTGAATATGCAACTTGTGTCTAATCCCCATGTCTTCCAGATCTTTCCTTGCTTTCAACCCATCTTTTGACTTAGCAGATTGCATCAACATTGCCAAGATAGCATCAGAAACGTTCTTCTCCACATGCATGACATCTATATTGTGACGAACCGGCATATCCTAACACAGAAGATGAAAATTTAGTTAGAAATTATATGCAACTGTATAGAAGTAAGCTACTATATTAAAATTTATAATCAAAAGTACATACCTTCCAGTAAGGTAAGTCGAAAAGGATGAACCTTTTCTTCCACCTCCAATTATCACTGTCTTCTTCATATTCATCATTTGACAGCTCCTCTTCTTCACATATAACTTTTCTTTTCTTTTCCCCCTTTTTCTCTATAACTTTACCAAACTCATTTCTGAAATCCTTAAGCATCTCACAAATTTCTACTCCACTTTGAATTCGATTTGCACTTCCTCTCTCAACAGTGTTATCAAACCACTTCTTTCTTCTTCTGTAAGGATGATCAGGTTTGAGCCTCTTTCTGTTGCCCAAATACACATGCTTACGACTGTGTTTCAACCACCTAAATGGTGTATCTTTTCCACACACGTTACACGCCTGCTTCCCTTTCACTTTACATCCAGCCAATGTCCCTAAGGCTGGATAATCAGTTATAATCCACAACAAAATTGCTCTAAGTGTGAAATTCTCATTCTTGAATGTGTCATGCACCACAATACCTTCCTGCCACAAATCTTGTAGATCATCTATCAATGGAGATAGGTAGACATCAATGTTGTTCTCGGTGCAGTTGGTCCAGGAATCAAGAGAGTAAGCATGATGTTCTCTGTCTTCATACACAATGTAGGGTGCATGTTGTAGTTGACTAATAAGATTGGCCACGTGCTATACTTCGTGTTCTGGATTGAGAAAGGATTCATGCCATCAGTGGAAAGACCTAGACGGAGGTTTCTTGGATCAGCAGAGAACACATGCCATTTATCATTCACATTGGCCCAAGTTAATGAATCAACTGGATGCCTCATTGTCCCATCTGAACTACCATTCTTGAAATGCCACCAAACCTCTTCAGCAATCCTCTTCGATCTAAACATTCGCTTGAACCTGTCTTTGATTGGAAAATACCTTAGAACCTTAGCTGGAACCCCCTTCTTTTCTGCACCAGTGTTCTTATCTCTTTCCCATCTTGAGAGACTACATCTTGGACACATTTCCACATCTGCGTATTGCTTCCTGTAAAGGATACAGTCGTTCTTGCATGCATGAATCATCGCATATCCAAAACCAAACATCTTCAGAAACTTCTTCAATTCATCTGTTGATCTCGGTAGAACATTATCAGTAGGAAGCATGTCCTTTACCAATGTGAGCAGTTGATCAAAATAATTCTCCGACATGCCACTCTTCACTTTAATCATGTAAAGCCCCATTATTGCAACTACCTTGGTGTATTTGGAACAACTAGAGTACAGAGGAGTTTCAGCATCTCCAAGCTTATTCCTGAACTCAGACTTTTCTTCAATATCACCATCATCTTTATGATCTTCATTGTGGCTATTGGGCTGTGAATCATCATCAAAGAAGGCTGTTCTTATCAAATCATACGTTTCAAACTCAGAGCTCGGATCCTTAGGTGGATTAGCAGTTCTCTTTTCCCCATGCTTACTCCAAACTGGATTCCTCTTGTATTTCTCATCCATACCCCTAATAACTAGATGGTCTAACACTGTATCTCTCGGCCGATGACACAAATTCCAACAATCTATGCAGGGACATAACATGGCACTTGGATTACCCAAGCACCTTGTTGATGCATGAACAAAATTACTTGCTCCTGTCTCGGACTCAAGGCTAGCCCTGAAAGTAAACAGAATAAAAAAATTACAAGTTCAATAGATTTCTCCAAAACAGTTCTACTTAACTAAGAAATGAAAAGAACAAACAATGCCATACTTTGGAAGCCAGACCCAAGATTTGTCCATGTTACAAAAACACCACAGCTCCACGACCAAGTGTACATACACTCAAATTAAAGCATATCAATCAAAAACACTCAATCAACAACACTTAATAAAACAAGCATCGTGTGTATGACTCGATTCGTTTATTTTGGTGTTTCGCAGACAGATTTGACGGTTCGATTAGGCTCAAGGTATGTTTACTTATAATATGTGTTTTAGATCTATTGTTTTTGTAAGAGTCATCGATTTAGGGTTCATTCGTCTCACAATTTAAGTGGTTTATGGTTAATAGCTGCTATTTTTTCTGAATATAATCGACGCTCTAATTTTGCAAATAACTGTGGGTTTCAGAACTCGAGTTCTGTAACAGAGGCAAGTGTTAGGGTTTTGAAGTTCGCATTCAACATAGGAGTACATAAATTTAGTTGGTGAATAATTATCTATCAGAAATAAGGGAAGTTCAAATACTAAACATGTAAGAACCTTAGATCCATGTATATCCATATCAATTACCAAATATCTCACCTTCAATGTCTGCTTCGTACGTGAGCAATCTTCCTAGAAAAGCCTCTGCGTCGACTTCGATATTTCCAATGCAGATGATAAATCGTGAGATTAGGGTTTACGTTTGGACAATAAAACTGAGAAATCGAGTTTTAGAGTGAGAAATCGAAAGGGATATAGAGATTTGAGCTCAGGAACAAAGAGAGAAAGAGTGTGAAATCTGAGTTGTGTGTGTGGGGAAAATTTTTGGGAAAACCAATTTTTTATTTTTTTGGCTAAGTCACGCGGGGACTTAAATTTTTTAGTCCCGCTTAACAATTTCATAGCGGTTTACTGTAATATTCACAAGCGCCAAAGACTATAAATTGGCCGTGTGAATTTTTTTTGTCCCGCTTAACACATTGATAGCGTTTACTACTAAGCAAACGCTATCTTAAAATGATGAGTTAGTCAATAATAGCATAAACATGCAAAACGCTATCTGGTTTTGCTATCAATAATCAATTTTTTTGTAGTGATTGGTAAGGCTGTCTATAGACTGAAGTTACCGGTTTCTTCAAAAATACATCATGTTTTCATGTTTCCCAATTAAAGGTAGTGGTTGGAGAGCAAGTTGTGGTTACAGCTTTACCAGAAACATTTTCGGATGCTGGTGAGTTTGTATTGGAGGCTAGATACACGGTACAATGATCAGGGATGCTTAGAAGTTCTTATTAATTGGAAGAATCTACCTAGTTACACTACAAGAAATAACCCTATTACTGACGGCCATATCCGTCGGTATCCCGTCGGAAATCGTAATTTCGGACGAATTTCCGACGGATATTATCCGTCGGTTTCATCTCCTCGGAAACAAGAATCCGTCGGAAATCCGTCGGACATTTCCGACGGATTCTATTTCCGACGGATTTCTGACGGATTTTATTTCCGACGGATTTCCGAGCACTTACCGTCAGGCTTATTTCCGACGGATATCCGAGAACTTATCCGTCGGGGATAATTCCGACGGATTTCCGAGAACCTGTCCGTCGGGATAATGTCCGACGGATTTCCGAGGGACTCGGTTTGGAAGTCGGTTTAGGTCGGTTTAGTGATCGGTTTTGAACCAATCAAAAATCTGTGAGCCGTCGGAAATCCGTCGGAAATTTCCGACGGATTTCCGACGGATTTAGTAAATATTGTTTTAAAAAAAAATATTTACTAAATCATTATTTTAATTTTTTATTAAATAAAAATATATATAAAACGAAAATTTGAAATTAATTAATATTTAAAAAATTTACTAAAAGTATTAGAAATTATTGGAAATTACAAAAAAAAACAAATTCAAAAATCATCAGGAAAATCCGGAAACTTTGATCTGAAGAAATTCGCCATTTTGTCGCTCCGGGATTTCTGACTCAAGAGCGCGTCCTCCAAGGCCGTTACTTTCCCCTTCAGCTCTTCGTTTTGGCGGAAAACGTCTTCGTCCATCGGGAATCCAGCCGAAGAAGATGTGGATTGGGTCGCAATCTTTCTCAATCCTGGCCGACGACCCTTTTTAACCGGTACCTCCTACAAAAAAAATAGATCTTATTAACAAATAATATTCTAAATTTAAATAACAATTAACAATTAATTAACAAATACTTACCCTGAGGACAAGGTCATTCATCTCGACCCGAGTGAGATCGTTGGAGTCGGAGAAGTCGCCGTCTTGCGATCTCTGGGTCAGGATCTCGTCGTGCACCCTCGTCACATTCTCGACGATCTCCCTAACGGCAGGATCTTGAATTTGGCCGGTCTTCTTGTTGGTGTGCGTCCTCTTCATCAATTTCAGATGATTCGGAACTTCACCGTCTTCCACCGTCTAAAAAAAATAATTAAAAACATTAATTACTAATAAACATATAAAAAA